>VDFB02135324.1:112914-167701 GCA_007258455.2 Sequoia sempervirens
GACATCATCTGTTGATAGGCTTTCAAATGATCAGCTGCTCTTTGTCTCTTTTCATCTAGGAGTTCAAGCTCTTGGAGTCGGGAAACTCTGTATTCATCATCTGTTGTGAGGCCTTGCAATGATACTCTGAGTGAGGGAATTTCAACTTCTAAGGGTAGTATGGCTTCTGCTCCATAGACAAGAGCAAATGGCATTGCTCCTGTTGGTGTGCGGACACTGGTTCTATAGGCCCACAAGGCAGGATTGAGTTGAACGTGCCAATCCTTCCCTAAATCATTCACAGTCTTTTTCAAGATTTTTAATATTGTTTTATTTGAGGCCTTTGCTTGGCCATTCCCTTGTGGATAGTACGGTGTTGAATATCTATGCTGAATGTGAAATCTTTCACAAAGTTCATCAACATCCTTATTTTTGAACGGACGTCCATTATCTGTAATAATGGAGTGGGGAATGCCATACCGACAAATAATATAGTTGAGTATGAATGCTGATATTTGTTTGCCAATTACTTTAGTAAGAGGGACTACCTCAATCCACTTGGTAAAATATTTTGTAGCTGTGATGATGAACTTATGCCCATTCGATGAAGAAGGATGAATCTTTCCCACTAGATCTAATCCCCATTGAGAAAATGGCCAGGTTGGCGTGAATGGTTGAAGTTCCTTTGCGGGAGCATAAATGAGATTCCCATGAATCTGACATTTTAAACATGTTTTCACAAAAGTGAATGATTCCCTCTCCATTGTAGGCCAATAGTAACCCATTCTAATCAATTTCTTGGATAAGGTTAGTCCACTTGAATGAGTACCACAGATGCCATCGTGAAATTCTTGTAAAGCTTTGTCAGATTCCTCATGTTCAAGACATCAGAGTAAAGTACCATCAAGACCACAGCGATAAAGGGTGTCAGCAATAAGAGTGTAGCGAGCAGATTGGCAAATAAAGTTGTGTTTCTGATTACGGGATAGATCAGGTGGTAAGATATCGTATTTGAGGTAGGCATAAATTTTTTCGTACCAAGGTCGGATCCTACCAAGTGGCAAATGATTTGGCTTTTAGGGGTATCATAAGCAAGTGTAAATGATTGTTCCACCAGAAATTCATAACGAGCCTGAGTTTCTGGGAGTTGTAACAATGATGTGATCATAGCCATGGCATTAGCTGCTTTGTTATCAAGCCTTGGAATTTGTGTGAATTTTATGTCCACAAAGTATTTCTTGAAGTCATCAACCATCTTTTTATAAGGTAGCAGTTTGTCATCCTTGGTTTGATAATCATCATTGATCTGATTAATGACTAGCTATGAGTCGCCATATACCTGTAATTTTGTAATCCTCCATTCCAGTGCTATCTTGAGTCCAGTGATTAATGCTTCATATTCGGCTATGTTGTTGGTGCATGGAAACATCAGCCGATATGATCTAGGAATGGTGTGTCCTTGAGGGGTGACAAAAAGTATGCCTGCCCCCAATCCATGTTGAGTGAAAGAACCATCAAAATATAAGGACCATGGTTGTTTAGATTCTGCAGTAAAGACATCAGCATCTGGAAATTCAATGTGCAAGGGATGATCTACTTGTAGGGGTGCTTTAGCTAATTGATCGACAATAACCTTTCCTTTGATTGCCTTGTGATCAATATAATGGATGTCAAACTCACTCAGAATCATTACCCACTTTGTTAACCTTCCTGTTAATGATGCTTTGCTTAATAAATACTTGAGTGGATCAATCTTTGAAACCAGACTGACTGTATGGGTTAACATGTAATGTTGAAACTTTTGTGAAGCAAAGACTACTGCTAGACAAGCCTTCTCGATAGAAGTGTAGTTGAGCTCATGACTTGTTAGTGTTCTGTTGATGTATTAGATTGCACATTCTTTTCCTGTAGAATCTTCTTGCGCTAGCAGTGCCCCCAGAGATGTCTCTTTTGCAGCAATGTATAAGATTAGTGGTTTGTCTGGATTTGGTGGTATGAGAACTGGTGGAGTCATTAAATACTGTTTAATTTGTTGAAAATCCAATTCACATTTATCATCCCACTTGAAAGGAACATTCTTATGCAATAGATGTGTGAAAGGTAAACTTTTGTCAGCCAATTGTGCAATGAACCTTCATATAGACTGCAGTCATCCTTACAATGATCTTAATTGACTAATGTTCTTTGGTGGAGGCATTTCCATAATTGCCTGTACTTTTGCGGGATCTACTTCAATTCCTTTTTCTGAAACAATGTACCCCAAGAGTTTTCCAGATTTGACCCCAAAAACACATTTTTTAGGGTTGAGATGAACTTTGAATTTCTCTAATCTTGCAAATATTTTGGGCAAAAATTCAAGATGTCCTTCTCTGGTGTATGATTTTGCCAATATGTCATCTACATAATCTTCCATGAAGATATGCATCATGTCATGAAAGATTGTAGTCATGGCTCTTTGATAAGTAGCCCCAGCATTCTTCAAACCAAAAGGCATGACGTTCCAACAATAAGTTCCCCATGGACATGTAAAAGTTGTTTTCTCCTGGTCTTCAGGTGCAATCTTGATTTTGTTGTAGCCAGAAAAACCATCCATTAATGAATACATGGCATGGCTAGCTGTTAGATCAACTATGGTGTCTATGTTCAGTAGTGGGAAGTCATCCTTAGGACATGCTTTATTAAGATCTCTAAAATCTGTGCATATTCTCATAGTTTTATCTGGCTTAGATACAGGAACAATGTTGGAAATCCATTTTGCATAGTCAATTGGTCTTATGAAGTCCACATCAAGGAGTTTTCTCAGTTCTTCCTTAACCAATAATGCAACATGAGGGTGCATCTTTCTGAGATTTTGTTTCACCGGCTTGGCCCCTGGTTTGATAGACAGGTGATGCATGATAAGATCAGGATCAAGACCAGGCATGTCAGCGTAAGACCACACAAAATTTACTTGATTTTCTTTTAGGAATTCCATGAACTCTGGTCTTTCTTTCTCTGTCATTGATGCAGCTAACTCTAGGATCCTTGGTTTTTTTGAAGTTTCAAGGTTGACCGCATTTGTAGGCTCAATCAAAATAGGCGATCGCTCATGATAATGCTCTAGGAGAGTGTCAAGATTCCCATCGTCTGGTTCCTCAAAGAGGTTTTCAATATCTGATACGCTCTTTATTTTATCTTTTGTTTGATCTAATACTGCCAGATTCTGGTTTTCACCATTAGATCTTTCTTTTTTATTTTTACTTTTGCAGCTAGGAGACTTGACACTCTCCTGATCAAAAACTCTATGTCAAAAATCGCTGGTGGAACAATCATTTGTATCATCTGTGGAAAGGAAGTTTACGATAGCTTCGTCACTTGGAAACATGGGTATATTAATAGGTTTGATTGAATCCCAATCAATAAGATCAGGGTAAATCAAAGGTATCGGGTCGTCAGGTTGTGTGAAATCAGCTATGGTTAATGTCATAACGGAGTGGTCGGTAGGATCCGAGGTGTGAGGTGGGTCAATGATGATATTGTCCTCATGATAGTCTTGTTTGTTTAGATCTGACTCAGTATCACTAGAATCATAGTTGATTTGTGGTTCAAATTCTCATGGTTGGGACCATGACCCTTCACCTTCAATTAGAGTTGGGGCGTACTGGTGTATTACATCAACCTCTTTATCCCTCCAGAATTCATCATTATAAATGGTGTCCCATTCATATTCAGTAGAGTCTGTGTCAGAATTGTTCTCTAAGAAGTTTTGAACTGTTGTCAAACATGTTTCTGAGCCTTCTTGAAATGTGAAGACAGTGCCATGCAGTTGTTTGGATGTGCTTTCTTTGGAGTGAGTATCATAACCCAATCCAATTTTCTCTTTTGTAGCAAGTCTGCGGAGGTGAATGGGTTCAACTACTCCTTCCTTCATTTTTTCGATAGGCCCTTTGTCATAGCCCATCTTCTGCATGATCGAGTACCCTTTTCCATATTTTTCTGTGGGTAGTTTGACATTGGAGACTGCTTCATCTTCATCTTTATAGAGCCAGTTTAGAATTTTTGTATCCTCAGGATTTTCCATGGGATTTTTTTCTTTGATGAATTGTCCATTAAATTTTGTGATTGGCTGTATTGGTGGTTGCTTTGATGTTGATCCTGTTGATATTTTATGTTCTCTGATAAACAATTGTCCATGTGATCGAGGTGATGTAGGTAAATTGGCAAGACAAAGAGAGGATTCTCCAACTCCATGATCCTTGAATTTCATCTTTTTGTCAAAACTATTGGTCAATTGACTAATTTGTGTGTCAATCCTTAGAGAAGTACTAGCATGAGCTTCTCGATTATTAGGAACCAAAGTATCCTGACTAGATTTTATGTTGGCACAAGTTTGAATATTGGAATTATCAGCAGGTATCGTAATTTCCTGTCCATCATAAGGAAACTTAAGACATTGATGATAGGTTGATGGGACAGCTTTCATTTCATGGATCCAAGGACAACCCAACAAGATGTTATATGCCAGATCACGGTCCAGTACTTGACAGAAAGTATTCTTTATAACAAGGCCCACTCTGATTGGCAGCATGATTAGACCCTTGGATGCTCTTTCTTCATCATCATAAGCTTTTATGGTAATCTTTCTTCTGAAATCAATGGAATCATCAAAAAATCTTAAAGCTTTAACCAACTTCATGGTGCAGATGTTCAAACCAGCACCTCCATCTATTAGAACTCATCTGATATGAAATTTGTGAACCATGACTTCTAAGTACAATGATGAATTATGGGGATGAGTTATGGAAACGTCATCTTTTTCAGAGAATGAAAGGCAAGTGGGTGAGGACAAGTGTCCTACCATGGCTTGAAATTGATTCACATCCAAATCAATGGATACATTAGTTTCAACAAGGGATTTTTCAAGAATTTCCTTATGGGTTGGGGAAATCTTTAATAGTTCCAGAATAGAAATTTGAGCTGGGGTTTTCCGAAGTTGGTTGACCAAATCATATTGGTGTTGAGGTGGAGGTTTAGTGGATTTTGAAGAGGCTCCTTTTAAGACAACTTTAGCTTGCACTCTTGTTGTTGCATTGACTTCTCTATATTCCATCTTCTGGTTGACTTTAATGACATTCACCCGCTCGTCGTCTACGTAGAGATGATTGATTATATGATCATCATTGATATGATTCACATTTTTTTCAGAAGACTCACCCTTTTGATAATTGGGTAAAGGGTTGCGAAATGTTTGGTGGTCTGTGTTGGTTTGTTGATTTCCTTCGATTGTGATGATGTCATTGTCAATCAAGTCTTGAATGGAATTCTTCAAGGCTTGGTAGTTGTTTGTGTGATGTCCTTTACACTGATGATAATCACAATAGTATGCCTCATTCCATGATGGAGGCTTTACATTGGGTTCATAATTTTGTTGAGGCGGTAAAGTAATGACATTTTTGGCCATCAATTCTTTGAATGCGGATTCTATAGATTGCCCCAATGGAGTGAAAGTTCTTCTATTCGAGAAAAATGAAAATCTCTGGGGATTTGAATTCGAGGTGTTCCCTAAAGAATTGTGATTGTTATTGGTTCCTTGGTAACCTTGGTTATTGGAAGTCCCTTGATTGGGAGTAAAGTGTTTATTTGTATTGTTCCTTAAAGGAGGATTATTTCTGTGATTTGCAATCAAGTTGACATTGTTGTTGTGAGTGTTTTGAGTGCTAAGGACAAATGGCTTGGTCGAGGCATGATTCGCATCAACAACACCATCATTCACCATATTTTTGTTGCGAGTCCAGAATTTGGACTTGTCCTGATTATTGTGATGGTTGGATGAGCTGGGATTTTCTTTGTCATGTTTGATTATTCCTCTTTTGACCAAAGCATTTTCAATGGTTATGGCATCCTCGATCATTTTCTCAAAAGAAGAAGGACAATGTAAGTTCAAATGATAGCTCATTTCTAAATTTAAACTGTTAATAAAGGTAACCATATTTTCCTTTTTAGGAATAGGACATGGATATCTGGCGAACATTCTTCTCCATCTCTGAAGGAATGTAATGAAAGATTCACTAGGTTTTTGTGCAACTTTGCAAAGATCTATCATGGTGATCTGGTGTTGTATGTTGTAGGTATATTGTGATATGAATAAGTTGATCAATTCTTCAAATGTCCTAACGGGAGGTGTAATCTTAGATAGCCATTCCATAGAGTGTACCCCAAAGCTCCTTGGAAACAATCGCATCAAGTAAGTGTCTTCATGAGCGAATTCCAATGTCATGTTTCTAAAGTCTCTAACGTGATCGATTGGATCCGTTTTCCCATTATAGCGATCAAATTTTGGCATTTCACAATGCTTGGGAAAAGGAATCATGTTAAGACTTCTATCGAAAGGATAAGGACAAATGTCCTCAAGAGTGTATTTCTTTGTGGTTGTTCCCCCTTGTAACTCTCTAACTTGTCCTTGAATTGCCTTGATTTGTTGGGTCAAAGCACTAAGATCAGAAAGGGGTGTTTCTTCAGGTTTTTTTTTCAAATTTTTAGTGTCAAAGTCATGAGGCAATTTAGCCCCTTGTTCGGCTAAATAGCAAAAATATTTTTCCTTATCTCACTGTAAGATCCTTTTCAATGGCTTTATGAAATTTTGGATCTTGCTCAACCTCTCTAAGACATTCCTCATCTTGTTCCTCATCACTATCCTCATGGATTTTATCTCTATAGTTATGAAATGGATTTTCTTCTCTATTATCCATGTTGTTGAAAAGTGGATTTTGATTTATGTTGAAAAGGGGATTACCGCTTTCTCCTTCTTCTTGAGTGTTTTGAATATGACTTTCTTTTTGTATTGTATCCTTCAATTTATTTTGTTGAGATCTTGTGAAGATAGGCATATGATTTTGAAAATTTCCTCTAGACTTAGATCCTAGTTTTTGACAAGTGTGATGATGATGATCTGATAAGATGCGAAATCTTATGATATGATCAAGGATGCTCCTAATTTATTAATTGTGGCTTCCAATTGATGAAGGATTTCAGAATCCTGTTGGGGAAGTTGAACCAAAGATTAGAAAGTTGTTTTGGAAAGTGCACTCTAAAAGATTTTGATCTTCATTTTTGAAGAAATTCTTTCAAGATCTTTGAAGAATATGACTGGGGTGTGAAGGATACTCAATAGCAGGTTGTGGTATATTGTCAAATTCAAGAGGTTGATTATGATTATGCCATTGTGATAGAGCTAATCTCTGATAATAAACTTGAGAATCTAAGGGATCTACAACATACTCATCAATGAATCCTCTAACAAAGTCTCGGTATCTGTGAAGAAATCTTCTATAATGAAATAAGACGTGTTGACTTTTGTACAAGAATTTTCTCTTTTGTAGTGTTTTCTTGTATCCTAATGGTTTCTTAGGTTTTCTAATCCTTTTAGACACTGATTTCTTGGGAAATTTTGTTGATTTCCAATTTTTAAGCATGGGAAAAGTATTGGGAATGTTATTGGACCAATGATATGAAAAACTTTTGAGTGCTTTCAGTTGTTGTTCTTCATGTTCATTTTGGATGATCTCTTTATCTGAATTAATGTAATGGAAGACACAACAAACACTTTTGAAAATAGTTGTTCTTAAAGCCCTATACTAACATGAAGTGTTTGATCAAGAAAATGTTTTTCAACAAATGTTTTCACAAGTTTTGCACATGAAAGACAATTCAGACAAACTCACTCTTAATGCTCAAGTAGGCCATTCTAGTAATCAATAGCCCACATCTTAGAACTGCGTCGACTCACACAGCCGTGTCACCCCTGAAGGGGCAGTCGTGTTTTTGTCTTTTCTAGGTGCGTACTCAGAGTTACGGAAGTGGATACCGGATTCCCTGAGCAAACGGTCCTTGGTAGTTATATGGTGAGTGTCTTGGGGGAAGATTCTTCCCTCCCCTTGCACTGTGATTATTAGAATGTTTGGAAACTGACTCGGCTGGCCGCTACACTAGGTTCGTAGTAAGGATTTTTGTTTGGTGCGGCAATAATAAACTCCCTCAGGAGACCTCCCAACATTTAGAACAAAGGCTTTGGGGATGGTTATCTTGCACACTACCGGCAAAAGAAGGTTTCCCCAGATTTGCTTTAAATTTTATAGTGGGGCGGAATAGCCTGGCTTTGGCTTGAACCCACTTGAGTCGTTCCCATAGGGTGAGTACTTTTTCCCACTACGGCAGGCTCTCTAAAGGATGTAATTAAAGCAATAAAATTCATGAAATGAAAAAGGCAAGTCTGGTATTCTGATCACCCAATTAAGGGGAGAGCATAGACCTATTGCCACAGTCAAAGCAAGCAGATGTTCTTTTTAAATTCCAAATCACAATGATCTAATCTAAGTGAAGATATTGCTTCACTAAAAACAAGTTTGTTCAATTTTAACTGCAAGATCACTGTTTGGTGTCTATCCTAGATTGCTTCATTTTAATCCAGATGTGGCTACCCTAGGATTGCTTCATTTTAAAATTTGGAAAAAGAAAAAGAATTCTATCTGCGGAAGGCGTCAGACTCAAAATTCTATGTTTTTGTTACAATTTATATGTGCCCAAACAGAAGCTATATGCGCCAAAAGATATATGCACTAGAATAGAGACTAGATGCACCGAAACAAAAACCAAATGTGCCAGAATAGAAACTAAATGCGCAGGAACAAAAGCTAAATGTGCTGGAATAGAAGCTAAATGCGCCAGAACAGAGACTAGATTCGTCGCAAGAAAGATTTATAAGCTTTAAAAACAGTTAATGCATGCCAAAAAGAAAGTCACTGTATGCGCCTAAACAGCTACTAGATGCGCCTAAATAGATACTAGATGCGCCTAAATAGATACTAGATGCGCCTAAACAGATACTAGATGCACCTAAACAGATACTAGATGTGCCTAAATAGATACTAGATGCGCTCCAAAATCCTACAAAATAGAAAAGTTAAAACCCCATATGTGCCGCAGAAATTTTTGAATGCGCCTAAACGCACAATTTTTTCTGAAAAGTCGATTCCAGAATGTGGAAACTGTCAACAGAAACTCACAGAAAATGTTAAATTTGTGGGTTCGAGCCCCACGGTGGGTGCCATTTTATGTGTGAGTGAAATATTGGATCAATTTAAATGAAAATCAAACACATTAATAAGACATTAAATCAGAAAAGCTGAAAAAGAAACAGAAATATGCAAACCATTACAACAGCTTCCCCGAAGTCATCTTATCTTCCTCTAACTTTAGCGTTTTGTTGGTTTCTAGATGGCTCTCAGATCAGCAGATTGAGCTCAACAAAATGACAGCTAAAGAACGAGATTTTGAGATGCATAATATGCTAAATGCGAAAGCTATGCTAATATGAAAGTATGGCTATGATATTGGAACTAATATGAATGCATAAGCTAATTGTATAAACGTAGGTATGCGTAGGTAAGTGCGTGCATATGAATGTGGATGATTAACCAAGGCTTGGATTTGCATGGGATTTTATAGAGTTTTCGAACAGATTCGATTAGTTGATTCGATCGACGATCTGGATTAAGCTTGTTCGAATGGACGGTGGGAGATTTTTGAAAGTGGAGATGGAGATGGAAGGTTTCCCTTTTCTTTCAATTTTCGTCATTGACTTTCGAAGGGAAATTTCCATTTCGAAGCGCGAGTCAAGAATTTGGAAGGGTGAGTTTAGCATGAGTTAGAAATTAAATTAAATATATTTATTTAATTTGGAAGTGAAGACAAAAATGGAAACTCACATAATTAAATAAATCCTTTAATTATGTTTTAGAAATGAAATTAGGGTGAGAAAAATATTAAATAAAATATTTTATATTTAATTCGAGTATGGGATGGAGAATATTCCATTATTCGAATATTCAAAAATATTCAAACTTTAGAATAATACGATAATCAAATATAAATAAACTATAAAAATTTATTTAATTTGATTAAGTAGAAGGTGGAAGGTAGGATGAAGAAGATATTCCATTATTTAAATATTCAAAATATTTAAACTTTAGAATAATATGATAATCAAATATAAATAAATTATGAAAATTTATTTAATTTAATTAAGAGGAACGTGGGAAATGCCAATAATTAAATAAAATCGTTTATTTAATTAAGGTAGAAGATTTTAGAAAATGAATGATATAAATAAATAATTAAATTTATTTATATGTAGATGACTTTAGGGGAATTAATTAAATAATTCATATTTAATTAATTAACAAGCTTAATCATGACCATTTTTAGATGTATACACAAAGCATGGTTGCTCTTTCATCCATAGAAGTAGAGTATGTTGCAATTACTTCGGCAGGTACACAAGCTCTTTGGATTACAAAAGTTTTAGAAGAAATTGGTGAGAAGCAAATTCAGCCTACAGTGATTTATTATGACAATATAAGTGCCATCAAGTTAGCAAAGAATCTTGTTCATCACAGTAGAACAAAGCATTTTGATTTGAAGTATCACTCCATCCGTGATTTAGTACAGAAGAAGGAAGTTGAATTGAAACACATCAACACTCAGGATCAATTAGTAGATATCTTCACCAAAGCAGTTGCAGAAATTCAGTTTTTGTCACTTCGTGATCAGATCATGAGCCGTCTCAACATCAAGGGGAAGTATGAAAATAATTGATGCTGACATTAGCGTAATCTTATCTTGAGAAGATAATTGATGCTGCAAAGATCCTACTTTTTCCAACCTGGCTTCCAATCTTATTTTCATCACTGTGCAGCTTTGAGTTTTTTCTATCTTTAGTTAGATTGCTTTAAATCTCTGTTGTTAGTTTTTTTTCTAGCAAATAAAGCATGGCTATTGACATGTGTTGGTTTATTCTTCATTGTAGTTTTTTTTCACTAAATATTTTTTGCTTTTGTTCCTTGGCTGTGAAGTTTATTTATTCCCAGCCTCTTTGTAAGTTTTGTTTAAGCTGCAATAAACAAGAAAACTATGTTTTGAAATAGAGCATGCTATTATGGTTTTGAAAAATATTGGATGTGAATTCTTTATAAGAAGTTTTGAATAAGCATAGCATGTGATTTATCTTATAATTGTTTTTCCATTATTTATTTCTGTTGTTCTATTCATTTTTAATCAGTTAGTTTTAGAGGAGAGGTCTATTTTTTTTCAAAATCTACAAAGAAAACTCTCTAAAAGTCACATGTTCATCACACAATCCCCCAACATAATATTATGGTGTGCGTCAAAAACTGAGTCCTATTACATGAGTATGAGATACAAGTTAATCAAAATTGAAGCAATTGTGTTAATGTGGCCCAAGTGGTTATGCTGGGGTAAAAATGTTCTTCTGAAAGTGAGAGCTTTTGTATGGATTACTTTGCACGAGCGCATACTGATAGGTGACAGGTTGCAGCGTTATGATTTATGTGGACCACACTAGTGCGTTCTTTGCAAATAAAACACTGAAGATGCACAACATCTACTTCTGCAATGTGAAATGGCCCAATCTTGTTGGCTTCATTTTTGTGCTAAGGTGGAATAGCATGGCCCTCTTCCAAATAATTAAAAACTCCTATTTGAATCATGGCCAAACCTCTATAGAGGGGCGGCGTACGGGGGGCTATGGTGTGAAATTTTAGTGATGGTTGTTTGGCAGCAATGGAAAGAGCATAAAGCAATAATATTCAAAGAAAAAGCCACAACTTTGGAAGGACTTTTGTTCAAGATTGAAGAAGGTATCAATGAACATTTGAATAGGAGACTTAAGAAGCAGTGCTTTAAGGTTTTTGCGGCCTGGGATAATAAAATGGCCAAATCTTGGAAGTTATTAAAATCACCTAGTGGCCACCTCTTCAAAAACAAAGCTGGTAGAATCAAGCCCAAATGCGTTTTTCCTCCAAAAGGAAGACTATAACTTAACTTTGATGGGCCTTCAAAAGGTAACCCTGAACCCTCTGGAGCTAGTTCTGTAGTGTGAAATGATGGTGGACAAATTGTAGGTGTAGATTCAATTAAACTTTCATGGGGCACGAACAATGAGGCCAAATGTACTGCTTTGCTAGAAGGTTTCAAATTCTACTCTTCGAAAGGTTGGAAAAATATGGATATTGAAGGAGATTCTCATATTGTGGTAAGGGCGATAGAGTCAAAAAAACACTCCCAATTGGAAACTCAAAATATGGGTGGACATTATAAACCTAGAGTTTAATAGAATTAAAGATGATATGTTGGATCACATCTTTAGAGAGGAAAACAAAATTGTGGACTATCTCTCTAAGCATGGGATCGAGCAACTTGAGGAAAGGATCATTTCAATAGTGGACACCAACAGTTGGCCAGATCTAGTGAATCTAAACACTTTTGACTTTCTTCTATCATGAAAGGACTCTCTTTGAACTTGACGTAAAAGGTGGTACAATGTATCAAAAATACTTTGATATGCAAATAGGAATCCAAATCAAGAAAGGTGTTGCGAATGAAAGGCCATGGTAAGGCTCAATACCTGTGACTTTTCACTCCACGAGGAAATCCAGTAGGAAATCCCTCAGGGATATGGTGTCAAAGGAATGACCATGCGTATGTCAATGGTGGCGGGTACCAAACATTCTCATCTATGCATTTGGCAGATTTGGCACCCAAATATTCAAAAGTTTTGCAGGTTGGTACTCAAGCATCTCTCAAACAATATTCTGGAAATCTTACGAGCTTGAGGAATCATGATTTTCAAAGATCCCCAAGTGCTTGAATGTACTCATAAACTATGGATCGGAAGGAGGTGTCTTCAGTGTCGTGGTTAAGCAAGAGTTTCACAGTTGCAAAAAGGGGTGTTGGTCTGGGTGTGAAAAAATGGAGGTGATGGTAGTTTGTAGATGCTATAGGGTGTCTGCTGGATGTGGCAGCTAATAGAGGCAGTGTTGGAAACCTATAAAGCCCAAATTGGCTGTCTTTTTATACTGAGTTTGAAGATATTGTAATGTTAGTGAAGCAAGTGTTGGGTGAACACAAATTAAAAGGTGCTCACATTCATGATGATGATCTATTGGGTTTGGTCATCTCAAATGTAGCACGCTCAACAAGAAGGAAATACATGGCAAAGGTTGTTGCTCGGTGTTTGTTTTCAATTCATATGGATGTTTCCCTCAAAATGATCTTTGTGTTGGACAAATGGTCGAAGATGGGTGTGGTCTATGATGTGGTTGAAAAAAAAATAGTTCATAGCAAGCAGAAAGCAGATGTAGTAGTGGATAAGTTCAAGGAAGCAATCAAAGCAAAGGACATGCAAATCTTTCTGAACCATGTAATAGAAAACAAAGATGCTTTGGAACCTTTTTAGGTGAATAGGATGTTTGAGCTTGGTGTGGGTCTGATAGCCCTACTATGAAGTCAATGTAACTATGGAATCTATGTATTTCTTTTTCAAAGTAATGAAAGAGTGCTACCTGGTAGCAATTTTCCCAAAAAGGAAAAAAGTGTATGTTTATAAAAAGAAAAAATGATGAAAATTTTAGTATTTTAAGAAAGATAAATAAGTGAGGAGAAAGAGGATAAGGGAAATATGAAATAATTTAGTCATTGATATAATTGAATAAGGATGGGAGATCTCTATAATATTTATCAAAATATCACTAGATAATGATAAATTGTCAAAAAAACCTATCTCTTATGATAAAATGACATCTTTAAAAGGTGAACCCCCAAAATTACTTGAGTCACTCTCTATGCCACAAAATTAAGATGCGTATCCTGTAACACCCCTCCTTTTTTGTGCTCTGTTAATCAGGCAATGTTTTCCTATGTTATGCTTCGATCACGTTAACATGTGAATTAATGATGCTTTATGCTTTGATTATGTTAATAATGTTAGCTTTGTCAGTTAGTGATATTGTATTGGTGAAGGGGACGGGGTTGTATCACTTGCTTGCGAGTGCCCTACGATTCTGAGATTTCCTCTTCACGGTGTGATTGATCATATTATGTATATATGCACGTTCGACATGCTATTTGTTGCAGGTTGGCAGGTACATGACATCGACTCCACCTGGTTTCCAGGTCTGAGTGTGTCCATTGACCAATGAAAATTAATTGGGAGATAGTAGCTAGGGTTTCCGAACCAGGTCGTCACCCTAGTCATAGCATGTTGTTGGTTTGTCGTCGGGGTCAGTTGTTTTAACTTGGTCAGTTCCCCTCGAGTGTTTATTTAATTTCAAGTTTAAGTTTATGAAATGACTTGCATAGTTGTTTAATGATTAAATGTGTTTAGTTGCAAGCTAAAAGTGATTAAATAGCTTTTGGAAATTTTAAATGATGAATGTTTTGTCTTATTGAGATGTTGGAAAATTAGTGGTTAATTAATTAATTTAATTGAATTAATAAAATAATCTAATTATTGAATTAGATTGATTTTATTGATAATTTGAATTAATTGTGTGAATTAGCTAAATTATCCCTTTTGGAATTAAAAGTGTAAAAGATTTAATTCTTTTGTTAAATGTAAAGTGCTAAAATATTTGAATTCAAATTGGAATTAGAAAATTGTTAAAGTTATTAAAAATTCAAATGTTTTCTTATGCAAAGACTTTGGGGTAGAGGAGATATTTTCAGAAATGGTTGACTATTTGGTAAAAAGATATTTGTGTTTGAACTAGGAAATTTGAAATTTAATTTAGTGTGAATTTGAAAGTGAGTGGCATTTGTATTGAATTTAATTAGAATTTGAATTTGGATTTAGAAGTTGAATTTGAATGTGAATTTGGGGAGTTTGGAAAAAGGATATATTTTATTTTTAGGGTTTTCTTTCAACCTCTCCATGGAATTCTTGGTTTTGAATGCTTTGGTGGAGAGGCTTGGAGGAGGCAAAAATGGTGGAGTTGAAGGATTGCTTGGAAATCCCCATGTGGAAGCTTGTAAATCTTGGAGGAAACATAAGGTTTTATACTTTCTCCTCTCATCTACTTGCTCATTTGGAATGAATGGAAAATATAGTTTAGATTCAATGGAAATTCTTGAAAAAAAAACTCTTAAAGTTGCTAAATGGTAGATAGATTTGGAAATGGAAACCATGCAAGAAGTTTATACCAAGTTATTGAAGGAAAATCAAGGAAAACTCAATATTAGAAATAGGATTTGAAAACCCATCTTGTTGTTTGAAATAAAATTCTATTTTTGAAATGGGTTTAGATAGATTATTTTCATAATTTGTGTATGAAATCAAATTTGGGAATAGGTATGGTGAATACAACCATATATATATGGATATATGGAAATACCCATACATATATATTTGTATTTAAGAAAATTTTAATGTTTGGGCTAAACCCAGAAAATACTTCAAATTTTTATTGATTTTCATTTTTTTTTGGTTCTGAAAAAAAACGCGAGAATATTATAGTATTAAATTTTATTTTATTGTTGTCGTGAGGTGGGCGGCCAAACCCCACCCCACCGCCACCGCCGCGCAGGGGAGGCGCGCTGTGCGCTCAGCGCACAGGGCGTCGCGCAGGGGAGGCGCGCTGTGCGCTCAGCGCACAGGGCGCCGCCCATGGGAAGCGGCCATGTGCTAAGCACATAGGCCGCCGCCCATGGCGGTGGTGTGTGCTTGGCGATCCGGGCCGCGGCCCTAATATGGCCGCGGATTTCAAGTTTAAAATTTTCTGTTTATTATGTTATTTGAAAATATTATTATATAATAATATATATTTATATTATATATATATAATATATATTTATATTATATTATATATATAACATATAATATATTATTTATATATTTAATATTATTTTAATATTTAAATAAAATAAATATAAATAATAAGTTTATTTAGTTGTGATCATATTTTAATTAGATTGTAAGTTTAATTGAAATAATTAAATAAATTAATGTTTAGTAAAATTTATGGTTGTGTAATGAACAAAGCACCCTTAGTGTGAAATATGCTTCATTGTATAAGATAAATGCTTTGAATTAGATTAAATGATGTAAATTGAATATCATAATAAATCTAGAATAAGAGAATCAATTTAAATATTAGTTAAATGATTTCATTATTTGAAGGCTTGTTTATGATTATAGATGTAGAACTAGAGTTAGTAAACAAGATGTCTTACCAAAAGTTCTTGGATATTAAATGCTTGATGATGAAATTTTATGGTGAAATTCAAAATGGATGAATAGTGTTAAAACATTTCACTTTGCAACTGTGATTGACCGGATTTAGGAAATCCGAATGTTAGTTTATTTAATTGCTTGAAATACTTTTGATGTCTATTCTTCCTTGCTCGATGTTGGGAGAACGGAGTCATTGTTTGAAGTCTTTCAGATAGGGGAATTGTATCTTGTTGTGGGTTGTCTTTAGGAAAGTCATCTTTTGGTGTGTCATGGAAAATGTGCATAATTGTACCATGAGGGTCACCCGGTTTTCACGTACGGGGATTTGTGCCTCCTTGGGTGTAGGAGAGGGTAATGTGATTTGGTTTCCTCCAATGTTGGAGTGGGTTTGTACGTTGTTCTCCTCCAGTGTTGGAGTAAGTTCCTTGTTCTGTTTCCTCCTTGGTTTGGAGAGGTCGTGTTATCTAGTTTCTTCTTGTGGGTGTGTTGTCGATAGGAGAGTGGCTCTTGGTGTGGGTCTGGCACACAAAGGGGCGCCAGGGTAACTCACCTAGAGTTTAACTAAGTGATAATTTAAATGAATTAATGGGGATCTTTCAAACTAATAAGATAATAAATGCCTCTCTCGTGAAGCAAGTGAATGATAAGGCTCGAGATGAGATGAGACGCATAGTTTTGCATGAGGGTCCAGCGCCAGTAGAGGCAAGCCAGGGTAACCCAGGATGGGGGTCCGGTAGCCTAGGAAGGTTGAGCTAGGGTAACTCATGGCAATTTATGTATGACACTTTTCCTATGTCGACAGTTAATCAGTTATTGTGCGATGTACATGATCATTGTTCTCTAGAAGCATTGTAACTTCGTGTTAAGTGATGTTGTGACTGTAGTGGTTAAATGGCATTGTGTTTGTAGATGTTAAGTGGCTTTGTGATTGTAGTTGTTTCAATTCATTTTTTGTGTAAGCCTGTGTCTAGAGGTAGATGGTCTTGTCTAGGAAATCCTTGTTACTATCTCCTAGCACGGAGGGAGTGGGGCCTTTGGGTTCCACGTGGTCGGGTGGCGTGCATTCTTTCCGTTGGTTCTTCTTCTTGTTTGTGCATTCGTGATTTCCAGTTGGAGAGCTCGTGGGAATCAGATCTTCTCATGCCTTGTTCTCTCAGTTCTTATTGTATTTTATTACCCCTCAGTTGTTATCGAGGTGGAATTTGTAATATGTAATCTTTTGGTTGGATTTACCGCATTCGGGGAATGAGTGATGTAACCTTATTGTTTAAATGTTAAATTGGAATCTTGAGGTATTTATTTACCCTTGTTGTAACTTATCTTGAATGGAATGTATGTTGTTTCATTTCCTTAAGTGATTAATGTTTCGGTTTATGTTAATGTTATTTGTTGTTGGGTTTATAAGTAATCTTTGTCTCGTGGCCTTAGAGGTTGTTGGCAATATGTATTCACCTTGCATGTTATTTGTACTTAAACAAAAAAAAAATTGGTACGTTTAAGTAGTGAATTGCAACTTCCTCTAGGGTTGTGTGGTGGGGCATTACATATCCAAATAAAAGATAAGTATCGAATCCTTTCTTATGCTAGAGAATGAAAGATCAAGAAGGGATTATGTGAATAATTTTGAAGAGATATTAAGTAGTAGGTATTTTGAGATTTAGTTAACTAGAGATAAAGGTAAAATAAAAATATTAGTGAAATAACAAGAGAGTGAAATAGAAACAACACAATTGTTCCTGTTATTGGATAAATTGTATATACTTTTTCAAATTATAGGTTACAAAGCATGGTGTGTTTTGGGTACCATGTGAAGTGTTAGTTACAAATCATGGTGTGTTTTGAAACCCACAATTTTTCATATCCAAACACACTATCATGAAATTATGTTGATTAAAATGGATACCTAGATATCTATAGTTATAAATTTATTATGATAAATAGGAGGTTTCAAAATGTGTTGTGTTTCAAAACATGTTGTGTTTATTAACTTGTAATTCACAAAATACCCAAATGATTTTTTAAACTATGTATATTTAATTTTGCAATTAAAATAACAACAACAACATTTTTCATGTTATTGAGTAAATTAGATATACTTTTCCACAATAGGGGTTACAAAACATGGTGTATTTTGAGTACCATGTGAAGTGCAGGTTACAAGTTAAAATGTGTTTTAAACCTACAATTTTTCATACCCAAACAAACTATCATGAAATGATGTTGTTATATGAAATGGACACCTAGATATGTATAGTTATGAATATATTATGACAAATAGGAGGTTTTAAAAGATGTTATGTTTCAAAACACACTTTTTTTTATTAACTTACAATTCACAACATAACCAACCCATACTTTTTTAAACTATGTATATCTAGGTCTGCATTTGAAATAGCAACAACACAATTGTTCCTATTATTGGATCTAAATTACATATACTTTTCAAAATTAGAGGATACAAAACATAGTGGGTTTTGGGTACCATGTGAAGTGTTAGTACAAATCATGGTGTTTTTTTAAACCCACAATTTTTCATGTATCCAAATACACCATCATGAAATGATGTTATTTGAAATGGAGACCTAGATATCTATAGTTATAAATTTATCATGACAAATAGGAGGTTTCAAAATGTGTTTTGTTTCAAAACACACTATTTTTATTAACTTGTAATTCACAACATATCCAACCCATGTGTTTTTAAACTATGTATATATGGGTCTACAATTAAAATAACAACACCATTATTTTTCGTTATTGGGTAAATTGGATATATTTTTCCACAATAGGGGTTAGAAAAAATGACATGTTTTGGGAACAATGTAAAGTTTAGGTTACAAATCATGGTGCTTTTTGTTTACATGCAATTTTACATATCCAAACATATTGTCATGAAATGATGTAGTTATTTAAAAATGATACCTAGATATGTATAGCTATGAAGTTATTATGAGAAATAACAAGTTTCAAAATGTGTTTTGTTTTAAAGCACATTGTTTTTATTAACCTACAATTCACAACATACCCAATCCATGTGTTTTAAAACTATATATATCTAGGTCTACAATTCAAATAACAACACTTTTCATTTTTTGGGTAAATCGGATATACTTTTCCATAGCAGAGGTTACAAAGCACAGTGTGTTTTCAATACCATGTGAAGTGTAGGTTAGAAATCATGGTGTGTTTTGAAACTTGACTTTTTTTTATATGCAAAAACATTGTCATAAAATGACATTGTTATTTGAAATGGAGACCTAGATATGTATAGTTATCAATTTAATATGAGAAATAGGAGGTTTCAAAATATACTATGTTTATTAACTTATATCAAACCCATGGTTTTAAATTATGTATATCTTGGTTTGCATTTCAAAAAACAACATATTTCATGCTACTAGGTAAAATGGATATACTTTTCCCTAGTAGGGATTATAAAACATAGTGTGTTCTTGGTACCATGTGAAGTGTAAGTTAGATATCATGGTGCGTTTTGAAACATGAAATTTTTCATATCCAAACACACTATCATGAAATGATGTTGTTAATTGAAATGGAGACCTAGATATGTATAGTTATGAAGCTATTATGAGAAATAGGAGGTTTCAAATTTTGTTGTGTTTCAAAACACATTGTGTTTATTAACCTATAATTCACAACATACCTGAGCCATGTATTTTTAAACTATGTATATCTAGGCATGTAATTCAAATAACAAAATTTTTCATGTTATTGGGTAAATTGAATATACTTTCCCATAGAAGGGGTTACTAAACATAGTGTGTTTTGAGTACCATGTGAAGTGCAAGTTACAAATCGTGGTGTATTTTGAATCTTGCATTTTTTCATACCCAAACAAACTATCATGAAATGATGTTATTTGAAATGGAGACCTAGATATGTATAGTTATAAATTTTTTGTGACAATTAGGAGGTTTCAAAATGTGTTGTGTTTCAAAGCACATTATTTTTTTAACCTAAAATTCACAACATGCCCAACCAATGTGTTTTTAAATTATGTATATTTAGGCCTATATTTCAAATAGAAACAACCCAATTCACTCAAACAACGTTTTAGATCATGCACTTCAACAAAACTTAATATTCTTCAATTCAATAGTGACTCTAGATTCTATTTTCTCTAAAGGTTTCTCTCGATTTTCCATGCTTACAATCACCCCTATGTTCATAATACAATCTCATGCACACTTTATGTTTTTAGATCCTAGGCTACATTCTAGAAACTTAGAGTCATATATCTTCACTCATAACACAAATATTGGCATGATGATGCATGGGAAAATAAATCTATGTCTACCTACATATCCTATTTTTAGTATTAATTATAGTTATGATTTACTTTAGCTCTAAATAAATCCACTTAAGTACCCCAATCTATAAATTTTCCACATGTCCATATAGCCCATTAAAACAAGTACTCATGATTTATCAAATTAATAATTACTTCTAAATTATTATACTAGTCTTCCTTGTTGACTTAGTAATGCTCCAATTACAGTTCCACTTGCATTGCAATTAATTTAAAATAATATAACAAAATATGGCAATGCTAGTAGTAGTTGCTCTATCACTTTCTTCCTTAATAATTCATAGCTTCTATTTGATCTCGATGTTATTTAAAATTATTTCTTATCTTATCTCATAATCTCATTTATTTCATAGAAATATATAATGAAATTCCAATGAAAAATAGCTTGAACCAATGAAAAATTCCCACCTCTATAATATTCATTTTGTAGGTAATTCAACAATTTACTTTACCTTCTTTGTATCCATCTTCAAACCATTTAGTGAGATTAAAAATTATAAATATGCCAATTGCATCTTCATGAAACTAAAATGTTTGGTATTGATCAATAACTTCTCTTTTCTCAGTATTTATAATATCATCTAATGTGATCTATATGTTCCTCCTTATTCTTCTAAAAATTAGAGTATCATCCAAGTAAACAATCACAAACTTACTCAAATGTGGTTTTACTACCTCATTCATCAACCTCACAAATGTGCTAGTAATTTTATTCAGCCCAAAAGATATAACCAACCACTTATACAATCTTTCTTTAGTATTAAATTCAATATTCCACCAACCCCCTTCTTTTATTATGATCTGGTGATAATTGCTTTTCAAATCTATTTTTGTAAAATAGTTTATTCCACTCAAATAGTTTATCAAATTATCCATCCCTAGAAATGGTAATATATAATTAATTATGATCTTATTTATTTCTTTAATATATACATTCTCCATTCACCTATTTTCTTTGGTGCTAGTACTACACATATTGCACATGGACTTGAATATTCTCTAATTAATCTTATCTTCAATAGTTTGTGTACTTGTTTTCCAAGTCTTTATTATCTAACATAATTATATGCATAACTTTATTTGGAAAAATTTAACCTTGAATCAAATATATGTTTTTCCTTATACTTCTTATTCATGGTAATCTATTTGACATGTTGTTTAAAATTATGTCATTAAAGGTTTTTAACAAATTTGAAATTTCTTTTTATAGTGCCTCTCCTTCACCTATACTACCATTTACTCTAGGAATCAATATAAAACATAGCCTCTCATGTCTTAAGTAATATAAGAATTTCTTACCATCTACTAAATAAATCCTAGCATTGCTACATACTCGTTTATATTTTCCCTTTAATAGAATTAGAGTATATTTCTTTCCATCCTTCATCATAGTGTAAGTATTACGTTTATACAAATGTATTAATTTATTCTCATACTACCATGGCCAAGATTCCCAACAATAAATGACATATATATCTTTTAACATGATGTAGTACTTACTCATTATATATACCTATCTTAAATTTTAATAAACATTGCTTGGTTACTAGCAGCTTACATTATTTCTACAATTGTTATATCTTATATGGATTCGGATATTCAAAAAAAATCAATTATAAATTACAATTAACCATATCTTTTGATGCTAAAATATTTTTACTACCATTGTTTATGATGAATTTATAGCACTTATCTTTAGTCTTGCAAATAGTTCTAAATAGACTTAAATCCTTTTTACTATTTCTTTATCTATACCATCACTGTTTAACAAACCCTTTTCATGATCAATGACTCATCTCTCGCTAATTTATTTATTGGGATTTATCATCCGCTTGACTCTTCATAAGCAATGTGACTCTTGTGCAACCTTTAGGTCTTCTACCAATACACTATTTTCTTTGGAAATATTCAAATACCCTATGTCCTTCTATTACACATGGGTGATCCCACAATAGTGGGTTACACTTTTTGGTCAAACTTGACATTGAACTGAACTTTTTTAACTAAATCTTCACTTTCGAACACTTATAGCCGCTAAACAATGAGGAGTTTAAAGATGATGCAAACTAGTGATTTTCTGAAATTTTGTCTATAGATTCTAAATATATATATTTTTTTATTTTTTAAATCAAATTGCATTTATTTTTTACATCTCCTTCAATAACTAGTTTTTAATAGTAAATACCATTTTTAAAGAGTGGTGTTTAATATATAACACATAACTTTTTCTATGAAGGATAAAATTCTTATTTTTTTGAATTTATATTTGTAACTACGATATCTAGCTCCTTCATTTTGTTTCATAGTGTTTTATTACATTTTTTTTCTTAATTAAGTTTTGACGTCAAACTAATTACAATTTAGACATAGGTTTATTGTATAACACAACATTTTTTGTATGTATTGAAATTCAAAAAAATGTTGGATAAAGAACATCAATACCAAGAGCATAGATATTTTTCAAAAACAAATTGGTAATCTACTATTTTTTTACATGTACGGAACAGATAGCTTTATTTTCAATGAAAAACCTATATTCACAAGAAAAAAAATATATAATAATCAAATTAAATATATTTAAAATTATACTTTTTGGGAAGCTTATAATAAGAAATAGATAATTAAAAAACATAAATTTTAAATGAATTCATTTGATCCCCCAAAAGGTAAATCAAAAGTGGTTTTTTATCAGCATTTTGATAGGTGTAGAGGAGACTCCATTATAGGCATGGTTTAAAACTAGTGGGGTTCTATCCAAGGGGGTTTGATCTAAGGGAGTTTGATCAAACCCTCTTCAATTAAAATATTTTAAATGGAACCTTTTTAAGGCTTAAATCATTATATTTTTTCAAAATGTGTGATTTCAGAAAAAATCAGGATGTCCCAGAAAGTGTAACTCATTATTGTGGCAGCACCCACATATAAAATAAGATTATATGAAGGATCTCTCACTACATCTATCATATCTTCTTGCATCTATCTAATATTCATCTATTATTTTATTTCATTATGAATTACTACTTCCTCTTTCATTAGCTTCTTCATTATAAGGTCTTCTAACACTATTTTGATGTCTTCTTTTATTTTGTATCTATTCTACATTCTCAAATATTTTCTTCAAATTATCTTCATCCTTTAATGCAAATTGATATGTTTCTTTATTTGTCATTTATCTTTCCATATTCATTTATTCTTGAATAGATCCTCTTAATCCACTTATCTATCTAGACACCTTTTCTTCATCTAATTCAATACATTGTCTAAGATCCCAATTACCATCTTATAAATCTTCAGTATATTTCCTTACACTCTTATTCTTTTATCACAAAACTTGTAAAATTTTCAATAATTCTAAATGGTAATATATTTTTTTATAAGTTTACTCTTCAACTTTAAAATTATTTTATCATGTCTCTCTCTCTCTCTCTATATATATATATATAATCCTCATCTCAAACATTTATTTTATCCTTATAGCAATATTAACTACATGTTGGACTCTACTCACTCTTCGTGAAGGCATCTTATCTATATATTAGAATGAAAAATACCTCAAGCTCAATGATATATTTACAAAATCCTTTGTAAATTGTCTTGAATTCAATAGTCTATTTAAAGTATTCCTTTTGAAATTATCTTAGGTTCAACAATCTATTTACCAACATAATTATCTTAATGTCTTTCATGTCTTTAACCTTATACCCAATTAGAAATATTAGAAGATATAACTTAAAATACAATTCCAATGGATGTCCTTTGTAACACCCCTCCGTTTTGGATATTTGGTTCGGCAAGGTTCCTTGCATGTCTGATTATGCTTATGATGTGACTGTTGAACTTGGTGACCTTTTTATCATGTATTTATTAGTAATGTGCATGTTATATCATGATGTGTCAATTGTGTTTGAACAGGCTTTGACTTTTGGAACTTGATTACTTGTGATCATGATTGATTAAACGAGGTGAAGTTATATGTTGATGTGATGTGATCTTATTCTGATGTTAGCTATGTTACATGATTTGGAGTAACTTAGAATATATCTGATTAAATGATGTTTTATGTTATTGAGCATATTTTCGATGTAAGATACGTCAGTTAATGATACTATATTGGTGAAAGGGGCGGATTGTATCACTCGCTTGCGAGCACCCTACAATTCTGGGATTTCCCTCTTCACAGCGTGTTTGAACATAACATACATATATATGTTGCACGTTCGATATGTTCTTTGTTGCAGGTTTGCAGGTACATGACATCGACTCCACCTGGTTTCATAGGTGTAAGCGTGTCAATTTACCAACGGTAATTGTTTGGGAGATAGTAGATGGGTTTTCTGAGCCAAGTCGTCACCCTAGTCATAGCATGTCGTCAGGTTGTCGTCGGGATCAGTTGGTTTATCTTGGTCAGTTTCCCCCTTGAGTGTTTATTTAATTTCAAGTTTAAAGTTTATTAAATGACTTGCGTAGTTTAATTGGTGATTAAATGCATTTAGTTGCAATGTTGAAATGTGATTTATTTTATTGATTTATTTGATTGGGTTATTAATTAATTAGGTTAATAGTGGATATAGTCTAAAAGATGATTTAATCTATTTAGTTTCGATAATTATATGCAATTTATCTTGTTTGTTAATTGGATTTAAATTAATTAAATAATTCTTTAGTTACTATGGAATTGATTTATTTAATTAATTAGATTGAGTTATAAATTGATTTGTTTATCAATGAATAAATCTGAATAAAGGAATTATATTGTCTTTATTGAATATTTGATTTAAATTATAAAGGTAATTGAAAATCATAATAAAGTTTTGATTTAAATGCAATTATGTATTTACATGCAATTGTAATTGAAATTAAAAGTATTTTTGTGAATTTAAAAATGGAAAAAGTTTTTTTTTATGAATTTTAAATTAGATAGTGGGCATCTTAGGGTTTGACCCAAAATTTGGGGGAATCCTTATGAATAGAGTGGGCGATATTTTTTGGGGGAGAGCTTGGAGGTGGCTAAAAATGGTGGAGTTGAAGGAGGACTTGGGATTTTTTTTTCATGGTTGAAAGCTTACAAATTTGGAGGAAACACAAGTTTCCACCATTTTCTCCCCTCTTCTTCTTCTTATTGTGTTTGTTTGAAACTATAACTTTAGATTCTTTAAAAATCCATGAAAAAGCTTTCAATTTGCTAAAACTGCAGTTAGATTTGGAAATAAAAACTCAAACCAGAAATTTCCTCCAAATAAAAGGAATGAAAACCAAGAAACCTCCATTTTAGAATCAGATTTTGAAACCCAGAAAAAATTAAAATTAAAATGAAAAAAATCATTACCTGTATATGAATATGTTTACGGCTTTTGTTTTAAATCTGGCAAATCTCGCCATATCACAGGTGGAATTTTTTTTTTGAAAAAAAAATTAAAAGAAAAAAAATATAAATAATAAACATTTTTTTTGGGGCTTTTGGGAGGCGCCCACGGCCAATGGGATTTGTGGTGGCAGTACACACTTGCGTTCTATGAGGGGAGGCCAGCTGAAGGCGTGGCTCAGGCCTTGGAGTTTCGACCCTTTGCCGCCACGAATGGTTTAACTTGGCCCATTTAACAAAAAAGAAAATCCATTTTTTTTTTAAGTTTTATTTTTTATTTATTATTTTTTTTATAAAAGTTATATTATATTTTATATATAATATTTCATATTATATATATATAGTTAATATTAAATTTTAATATTATATATTAATATTTAATATTATATATATTTAATATTATATATTTAATATTTAATAAATAATGTTATATATAAAAGAGTTAATATAATTTTAAGTGATGTGTAATATTTGGGTTTTAAATGATTTATTATCATGCAAGTAAAAATTGTATTTTATTTGACATATTAAATGAAGTTAAATGTTAAATCGGATTTTTAAATTGATTATGAGATAAATGTAGTTAAAGAAGTGGATAACTTGGTGGATAACGTGGATAATTTCTGGATTTTTTCTCATTTCCTATGCTCTCTAACATCCTGATGATGGATCACTGAGTGTGATCCGAAACGTTGATGAAAAAAAGCTCTAACACAATCAAAAATCCAGAAATTAACAATCTTCAGCAGTATGGATTGTGGAAATCTAATAGCATTAATAAACTTGGTGAAATTTAATATAGTTTATGACAAGATATTATAGTCGAAATAAGTTTATATATAATTAACTGATCGATTTATGTTGAAACAAGTTTTAAATTATTTTAAATAAATGTCTATTTATTGAATGTTTCAAATTTGAGGATGTAGTAACTTAGGGTAAATCAACCCATTTATTTGCTAAACCGATGACTTCATTCCTTTATGTATCTGATTATGTTTTCAATTATGATATAAGATTTAATAAATGATTTATTTCAGTCAAATGACCTTATTTATTAAAAATGTTTGAATATGGAATTTAACTGTGAAACTAGGAGATAAGGGAAGATTTATTTTAATCAGATGTTTTAATAATTAAATTGTTTGGTTATGAAACATAATGGTGAAACTTAGAGTTATCAAATGATTTATTTTAAATAGATGAATATGTGTCAAATGTTTGATTTATTTATAATTTGATTTTGATTATCTTAAGATGACTTTTGGTCACGTAATCGAAGCCAAAGTAGATGGTATATTCAAATGAATTATTTGAATGTGGAATTTAATTAGTCAAATGATTTATCTTAAAAAAAAGGGGTAGTTTTTAAATGTTCAAGTGTTTTCATTTTCAAGGTTGAATTTTATTAATATATATGTAATTGGGAAAACGAAATATACCATAGGTATGAACCCCTTTAAAGTTGTCAACATGCTTTGAATTACTTTTGAGTTATGCGGATAAGTCAATTAAGTACTTAATTCCTTGTCTGACGAAAGTGATTGACTTATTACTTAATCTAAATGCCTTGTTAAACAAATGGTTTCATTTTTAGTATTTGGTCGTGAAGCTAGAGAAATGATTGATTATTTGAGTCGAATGCATGTATTTATTTGAACACGTTGATTAGAGAAGTTACTTGTAAATTTAGAGTGAATGATTGAGTTGTAAATACTTCAATGTTGGAAAGTGAACATGATGTGTTTGATTGAGTAATTGCAAGAATGAAAACTGTGATTGACTGGGTTTAGGAAACCCTAACATTAGACATTGAATTGTCTGGAATGCTTTTATATCATGGTTCTTTTACTTTTCTTCGTCGGGCATATGGGGTCGGGACTAGGTAAGTCTTCTAGAGAAGTTCTTTAGAGTGGGATGTTTTGTGTAGAGGTTCAATTTATGAATCGCCTTGGAAATTTTGTTGAGTTGTACTATGTTGTTGTACCCAATTTCCACGAACGGGGATTTGTGCCTCCTTTGGAATAGGAGAGAGTAATGTGATTTGTACCTCCTTTGAAAGGAGTGGGTTTTTGTAATTGGTCTCCTCCTATGTTGGAGTGGGTTTGTTCTTTTCTTTTCTCCAGAGTATGGAGAGGGTTTTGACCTTGTTTTCCTCCAGTGTTTGGAGTGAGTTTTCTTGTTTTGTTACCTCCTTGGATTGGAGAGGTCGTGTTATCTGGGCACCTATTGTGATTATGACCATGTGTGTTGTCTTAGGAGAGTGGCTTGCAAATGGGTGCCAGTGCCCAAAGTGGTGCCAGGATAACCCTTTGCAAGTTGGTTAATTCAGTGATAACTAAATTAAACTTTTAGAAGCTTAGGTTGCATCAAACGTTAAACAAGATAATTGTGCCTCGCTCATGGACCCAAGGGCTAGTACGAGACTTGGGATGAGACAGGAAGGCCTGGAATGGCAAGATCATCTATCTCGTCTTCATGAGAGGTATTTGATTCCGCATGAGTGAGCATGGGTGCCGAGATTTTGGTAGAGGCCACCAGGATAACCCAAGGTGGGGGCCGGAGCCTAGGAAGATTCCCAGAGGATATCCCTTGACGAGCTATGCGATGACACTCTTCCTAAGTCAACAATTTGTACTTGTTATTTGTGACACTCTTGATCTATTCTATGTCTGGAAGCAATGTAACATATGTTGGTTTTGTGTGAGTCATACCTAGAGTTGTACGTATGACCATTCAGTCTTGTGTTGAGGTCTTGTATTTATTTTGTTTCAGCTTTGTGTGACCCGTGTCTTGTGGTAGATGGTCTTGGGTAGGAATTTCTGGTTACTATCTCCTAGCATGGAGGGAGTGGAACCTTTTGGATTCCACGTGGTCGGGTGGTGTGCTTCTTTAATCCGTTGGTTCTTTTTCATGTTCATGTGTTCATGATTTCTAGTTGGAGAGCTCGTTGGATGCTGTTGCTTTTTTGGCTTCATTCTTTTCAGTGATCTTTATTTTATTACCCCTCAGTTGTTATCGAGGTGGAATTTGTAATATGTAATCATTTGGTTGGAATTGCCTCATTCAGGGAATGAGTATTGTAATCTTATTGTAAACCATGTTATTGTAATCAAGGGGTATTTCATACTCTTGAATGTAAATTGTATAGTTTTATGAATGGAATGTATGTTTTCTCATTTCCTTAAGTGATTAATGTTTCGGTTTTTATTAATGTTTGTTGTTGTTTGGGTTCTAAAGTAATCTTTGTCTTGTGGCCTTAGAGGTTGTTGGCAATGTGTATTCATCTTATATGTTATTTATACTTTAAAAAAAAAATTGGTGCATTTAAGTAGTGAATTGCAACTTCCTCTAGGGTCGCGTGGCTAGGCATTACACATGGTATCAGAGCCTAGGTTTAAACACTGGGAACTCTGGGCTTATGTTGGACCCATTATGTTGTAAGTTGTGTAGGTTTATACTCTGGGTACTATGAGCCCATTGTATTGACCTAGTTGTTTTTTCTCTTTCGTGTTGTGTTCCTTTTTGGGTTGATTTCTCTTGTTTGCCCTGAAGTTGTCGTTAAGTGGTATAGGTCCAATGGTGCAGAAACCAGTGGGAAGGATAGGACCCTCAGTGTAGTGCGCTATACACTGATATCCTTCCTACTGGAAGAATGCATCATGGGCAGTTGTGTAGTGTGTAAATGTGGTGTGTGTTATGTGTGTGGTGGAAAACAACCAGTTTTGATGATTATTTCTGCCCTTTGCATGTCTTGTTGATGAATGCTTTGTGAGAGTTGGTTGGGTCACGAACCTACCAAGAAGTGTGTTATGATTGGCCTCCTTGATGCATGGTCTTTTGTTGTGTAAAGGAGATGACCTTGAGTGATTCTTGAGTGTGGTTGTAATGTGTTGATTGGGTGTGTCCCAAGTACTTGTTGGGGCAAGATAGTCATAGGACCTCTTGCCTGGAGTGCCTTAGTATGGCGTTTTAGAGGGTGAAATTTCCCAACCTTGTCTTGTGTTGTGGAGGACTGACACCCCTGTTGTTGGAAGCTCTGTTTGACCTTGAGGGTATCAAGGAATTTTGTGGGTGTGTATTCTCTTTTGGAGTTTTGTTGTTTCCTTCTCCATGCAAGTATCAGATGCATGTGTGCTTGTGCTTTATCTCTTTGTGCAAGTGATTGCATGATTGACCCTTATGCGGTGTTGGAGTTGCTTTTGCATGTTATATTGATTAATGAACTATGAAATATGATAATAAGAAAGGAATGAATATGTTGTTAATTATAGAGATTTGTGCATGCTCTCATGTGGTTGATGCATTGTGTGGAAGTGCGTGTGTGATTATGAAACCATGAGTATATTCGTACCTATGTTAGAACTGTGAATATCTTGTCTTCCCTCTCTTTCTATTGGGTTAACAAAGATGTTTGTCCTTAAATGTGTGGGATATGTTGCAACTTACAAGAAATGTTTTTGTATTCATGAATGTTTGTTTTATTAGATCAAACCTTGGGTAAAGGACCTAAGTCCCCAAGTTGCATTCATAAACTGTGGAAAATATATAATACGAATAGAGAAATCGTATTGCAGCAAATAAAAGTTTAGAGAAAAGGAACTAGTGAAACAACTGCATGTTAAAGATAATTGCGTTATAGGTGCATATGTTGTTGGTGAGACCTACAGTCCCCAACTTTATTGTTGTGTCTTAAGAAATCATATAGACGTTAAGCTATTGTACCTGGGTTTAAATGCAAAAAAAAAATTAGATGAACATTGGAATGATATTACATTAGGTGTGGCTTTATGATGATTCTTGATGATGTGTATTGGTGCATGAGGCACTATGCATGTTAATCCATGATTGTGTGATTCAGAGATTTGATGGTGGGATGCTTCACCATGTTGGATGTATGGGTGATAGTGTGTTAGTTTGCTTTGAGGGAGTTATATCCCTATTCTTGTTGTAGGCTTCCAGGGGTAAGCCTAACCCTTGTGGGGGAGGATGTAACACCCCTCCATTTTGGATATTTGGTTCGCCAAGGTTCCTTGCATGTCTGATTATGCTTATGATGTGACTGTTGAACTTGGTGACCTTTTTATCGTGTATTTATTAGTAATGTGCATGTTATATCATGATGTGTCAATTGTGTTTGAACAAGCTTTGACTTTTGGAACTTGATTACTTGTGATCATGATTGATTAAACGAGGTGAAGTTATATGTTGATGTGATGTGATCTTATTCTGATGTTAGCTATGTGACATGATTTGGAGTAACTTAGAATATATCTGATTAAATGATGTTTTATGTTATTGAGCATATTTTCGATGTAAGATACGTCAGTTAATGATACTATATTGGTGAAAGGGGCGGATTGTATCACTCGCTTGCGAGCGCCCTATAATTCTGCGATTTCCCTCTTCACAGCGTGTTTGAACATAACATACATATATATGTTGCACGTTCGATATGTTCTTTGTTGCAGGTTTGCAGGTACATGACATCGACTCCACCTGGTTTCACAAGTGTGAGCATGTCAATTTACCAACGGTAATTATTTGGGAGATAGTAGCTGGGTTTTCCGAGCCAAGTCGTCACCCTAGTCATAGCATGTCGTCAAGTTGTCGTCGGGGTCAGTTGGTTTATCTTGGTCAGTTTCCCCCTTGAGTGTTTATTTAATTTCAAGTTTAAAGTTTATTAAATGACTTGCGTAGTTTAATTGGTGATTAAATGCATTTAGTTGCAATGTTGAAATGTGATTTATTTTATTGATTTATTTGATTGGGTTATTAATTAATTAGGTTAATAGTGGATATAGTCTAAAAGATGATTTAATCTATTTAGTTTCGATAATTATATGCAATTTATCTCGTTTGTTAATTGGATTTAAATTAATTAAATAATTCTTTAGTTACTATGGAATTGATTTATTTAATTAATTAGATTGAGTTATAAATTGATTTGTTTATCAATGAATAAATCTGAATAAAGGAATTATATTGTCTTTATTGAATATTTGATTTAAATTATAAAGGTAATTGAAAATCATAATAAAGTTTTGATTTAAATGCAATTATGTATTTGCATGCAATTGTAATTGAAATTAAAAGTATTTTTGTGAATTTAAAAATGGAAAATGTTTTTTTTTATGAATTTTAAATTAGAGAGTGGGCATCTTAGGGTTTGACCCAAAATTTGGGGGAATCCTTATGAATAGAGTGGGGGATATTTTTTGGGGGAGAGCTTGGAGGTGGCTAAAAATGGTGGAGTTGAAGGAGGACTTGGGATTTTTTTTTCATGGTTGAAAGCTTACAAATTTGGAGGAAACACAAGGTTCCACCATTTTCTCCCCTCTTCTTCTTCTTATTGTGTTTGTTTGAAACTATAACTTTAGATTATTTAAAAATCCATGAAAAAGCTTTCAATTTGCTAAAACTGCAGTTAGATTTGGAAATAAAAACTCAAACTAGAAATTTCCTCCAAACAAAAGGAATGAAAACCAAGAAACCTCCATTTTAGAATCAGATTTTGAAACCCAAAAAAAAAAAATTTAAAATGAAAAAAATCATTACCTGTATATGAATATGTTTATGGCTTTTGTTTTAAATCTGGCAAATCTCGCCATATCACAGGCGGAAGTTTTTTTTTGAAAACAAAATTTAAAAGAAAAAAAAATATAAATAATAAACATTTTTTTTGGGGCTTTTGGGAGGGCACTGCCCCACGGCTGCCCCAATGGAGGCGCCGCCTATGGTTGCCGCGCCTAGCGCGGCCCACACAGCCGTGTCCCCCATGAGGGAGGCGGCATGCCAGCTAATACGTGAGCTTGCAGTTTCACCCTGTTTGGGCCTGCTTGACGATTGAATTTAGCCGGCCCATTTTAACAAAAATCCTTTTTTTTAAGTTTTATTTTTTATTTATTATTTTTTTTATAAAAGTTATATTATATTTTATATATAATATTTAATATTATATATATATTTAATATTAAATTTTAATATTATATATTAATATTTAATATTATATATTGAATATTTAATAAATAATGTTATATATAAAAGAGTTAATATAATTTTAAGTGATGTGTAATATTTGGGTTTTAAATGATTTATTATCATGCAAGTAAAAATTGTATTTTATTTGACATATTAAATGAAGTTAAATGTTAAATCGGATTTTTAAATTGATTATGAGATAAATGTAGTTAAAGAAATGGATAACTTGGTGAAATTTAATATAGTTTATGACAAGATATTATAGTCGAAATAAGTTTAAATATAATTAACTGATCGATTTATGTTGAAACAAGTTTTAAATTATTTTAAATAAATGTCTATTTATTGAATGTTTCAAATTTGAGGATGTAGTAACTTAGGGTAAATCAACCCATTTATTTGCTAAACCGATGACTTCGTTCCTTTATGTATATGATTATGTTTTCAATTATGATATAAGATTTAATAAATGATTTATTTCAGTCAAATGACCTTATTTATTAAAAATGTTTGAATATGGAATTTAACTGTGAAACTAGGAGATAAGGGAAGATTTATTTTAATCAGATGTTTTAATAATTAAATTGTTTGGTTATGAAACATAATGGTGAAACTTAGAGTTATCAAATGATTTATTTTAAATAGATGAATATGTGTCAAATGTTTGATTTATTTATAATTTGATTTTGATTATCTTAAGATGACTTCTGGTCACGTAATCGAAGCCAAAGTAGATGGTATATTCAAATGAATTATTTGAATGTGGAATTTAATTAGTCAAATGATTTATCTTAAAAAAAATAGGGGGGGTAGTTTTTAAATGTTCAAGTGTTTTCATTTTCAAGGTTGAATTTTATTAATATATATGTAATTGGGAAAATGAAATATACCATAGGTATGAACCCCTTTAAAGTTGTCAACATGCTTTGAATTACTTTTGAGTTATGTGGATAAGTCAATTAAGTACTTAATTCCTTGTGTGACAAAAGTGATTGACTTATTACTTAATCTAAATGCCTTGTTAAACAAATAGTTTCATTTTTAGTATTTGGTCGTGAAGCTAGAGAAATGATTGATTATTTGAGTCGAATGCATGTATTTATTTGAACACGTTGATTAGAGAAGTTACTTGTAAATTTAGAGTGAATGATTGAGTTGTAAATACTTCAATGTTGGAAAGTGAACATGATGTGTTTGATTGAGTAATTGCAAGAATGAAAACTGTGATTGACTGGGTTTAGGAAACCCTAACATTAGACATTGAATTGTCTGGAATGCTTTTATATCATGGTTCTTTTACTTTTCCTCGTCAGGCATATGGGGTCGGGACTAGGTAAGTCTTCCAGAGAAGTTATTTAGAGTGGGATGTTTTGTATAGAGGTTCAATTTATGAATCACCTTGGAAATTTTTTTGAGTTGTACTGTGTTGTTGTACCCGATTTCCACGAACAGGGATTTGTGCCTCCTTTGGAATAGGAGAGGGTAATGTGATTTGTACCTCCTTTGAAAGGAGTGGGTTTCTGTAATTGGTCTCCTCCTATGTTGGAGTGGGTTTGTTCTTTTCTTTTCTCCAGAGTATGGAGAGGGTTTTGACCTTGTTTTCCTCCAGTGTTTGGAGTGAGTTTTCTTGTTTTGTTACCTCCTTGGATTGGAGAGGTCATGTTATCTGGGCACCTATTGTGATTATGACCATGTGTGTTGTCTTAGGAGAGTGGCTTGCAAATGGGCGCCAACGCCCAAAGTGGTGCCAGGATAACCCTTTGCAAGTTGGTTAATTCAGTGATAACTAAATTAAACTTTTAGAAGCTTAGGTTGCATCAAATGTTAAACAAGATAATTGTGCCTTGCTCATGCACCCAAGGGATAGTACGAGACTTGGGATGAGACGGGAAGGCCTGGAATGGCAAGATCATCTATCTCATCTTCATGAGAGGTATTTGATTCCGCATGAGTGAGCATGGGTGTCGGGATTTCAGTAGAGGCCACTAGGATAACCCAAGGTGGTGGCCGGAGCCTAGGAAGATTCCCAGAGGATATCCCTTGACGAGCTATGCGATGACACTCTTCCTAAGTCAACAATTTGTACTTGTTATTTGTGACACTCTTGATCTATTCTATGTCTGGAAGCAATGTAACATATGTCAGTTTTGTGTGAGTCATACCTAGAGTTGTACGTATGACCGTTCAGTCTTGTGTTGAGGTCTTGTATTTATTTTGTTTCAGCTTTGTGTGACCCGTGTCTTGTGGTAGATGGTCTTGGGTAGGAATTTCTGGTTACTATCTCCTAGCACAGAGGGAGTGGAACCTTTTGGATTCCACATGGTCGGATGGCGTGCTTCTTAAATCCGTTTGTTCTTTTTCATGTTCGTGTGTTCGTGATTTCCAGTTGGAGAGTTCGTTGGATGCTGTTGCTTTTCTGGCTTCGTTCTTTTCAGTGATCTTTATTTTATTACCCCTCAATTGTTATCGAGGTGAAATTTGTAATATGTAATCATTTGGTTGGAACTGCCTCATTCAGGGAATGAGTATTGTAATCTTATTGTAAACCATGTTATTGTAATCAAGGGGTATTTCATACTCTTAAATGTAAATTGTATAGTTTTATGAATGGAATGTATGTTGTCTCTTTTCCTTAAGTGATTAATGTTTCGGTTTTTATTAATGTTTGTTGTTGTTTGGGTTCTAAATTAATCTTTGTCTCGTGGCCTTAGAGGTTGTTGGCAATGTGTATTCATCTTATATGTTATTTGTACTTAAAATAAAAAATAAAAAATTGGTGCATTTAAGTAGTGAATTGCAACTTCCTCTAGGGTCGCGTTGCTGGGCATTACATCCTTCCTCGAGATTTAAAACCTCTACTTTGATACCATGTGATAGAATCATGACTAGAGGATCCAGTTAAGGATTATCCAACCATACAACCAATTACACAAACACTCATAATATAATTCAATGACATAATAAATTAATAAAAAATATGAATTATTAATTTATATAATTTCATTTACTATCTTTCTTCAAGGTCTTACAACATGCGACCTCAAACTTTAATGAATCACAAACACAAAAAATGTATAAATTATAATCTTTTGAGTTGATATGTGATATAATGCTCTTCACAATGTGCTACTAAACTTCACCAATATTAATAAAATATATCTTTTCGAGCTACAAAAAAACTACCTTCAACTGATGAATAATGACATTTATATAGAGAGTGCAAAAAATTAATTTGAATTGTACCAATTAGCAAGGTGACACAATGTCCTATTCACATGAAATGTGTAGATAGGCCCATTTGGGATGAATGAAGTATGTAGTAAGATCAATACAATGAAAGAAAATAAGGTTCACAATCATGAATATGTTTGGGACCAAAAATATTAGATATATATTTAAATGTTAGCACAAAGCTTGGATATTTGTTGCATAGTTCATGTCTTGTTTGATAATTTTTGTACAAGGAACATTATTGACCAATGGTTAGATTTGAAGAATCAAATCACATTAATGTAAAATCAAACTATGATGATCTATAATATATTTTAATTCTTTTGAAATGACTTGCTCTACTATGGAAATAACCTATGGCACTACAAAATAGAGTCTTAATTCTATAAATTTTAATATGTTGCAATGATGATTGGGACACAAACATATCTTTGCAATGAGAAAACTATCTTTTGGTGAGAATATTATTACAAATTTATTAGAAACTTATGAAATCAGTCTAAATGTGCTCTAGATGACCCAACATGCTACTATAGGTATCACCAACACTATTGTAGGTGTGTCACAGGTGCAACCAAGTGTTGCAAGAAACATAAAAAAATTCATCTCGATAAAACTTTGGATTAGTTTAGCAGGGTGGCTTGTCATAGATAACAAATTGCTTTGCATATGTCTTCCAACACATGCTAATGTCCTCTATGATTTGTGTGGTGTCCATTGAAATGCAAATGTCCTCTGTGGTTCATCTGGCATTGCAGCACCCCTCCATTTTGCTCTTTTTGATCGAACAATGTTCTTCTATGTATGCTTTATTTCTGTTAGCATTTTGACTATAGTACTTGTTTACTTTTGACCTCTAACTGTTAAGTGATGCGCATGCTATATTTTGATGTGATTGAATTTTACTCTGATGTTATCATTATGCCATGTTTTGAATTAGCTTAGAAGATATGTAATTAATGATGCTTATGCTTTTGATTATATTGTTGATGTTAGACTCGACAGTTAGAAAGTTTGTATTGGTGAAGGGGATGGGATTGTATCACTCACTCGCTTGTGAGTGCCCTATGATTTTGCAATTTCTTCTTCATGGTGTGTTTTATTATATCATATATATATGCATATTTGATATACTCTTTGCTCGCATATTGACAGGTATAGGACATCGACTCCAGTTGATTTCACAGGTTTGAGTGTGTCCATTGACTAACGGTAATCGATTGGGAGATAGTAGCTAGGTTTTCCATGCCAAGTCATCACCCTAGTCATAGTGTGTCGTTGGGTTGTAGTCAAGTTTAGTCATTTTAATGTTGTCCATTTCACCTTGATTTTTTATTTAATTTCAAATTATAAAGGGTATTAAATGGCTTGTGTAGTTAAAATGATGATTAAATATATATGGATGCAATGTTGAAATGTTAGTTATTTTATTGATTAATTTAATTTAATTAATAAAATAATCTAATCTTGGATTAGATTTAGTTTATTGATTAATTAAGTTAATGATGATAAATTGAATTAAGTTAGTTGTTTTGGCATTATTGGATATATTGATTTAAATTAAAAAAAAATGAAAATCATGTTTTAAAGTACTTTTGAAAATATTATTAGTAAAATAATTTTTTTAAAGTTAAATACGCTTTTGTTGAAAAGAGTTTTTTTTAAATATATGAAAAATCCATTTTGAAAGCAATTTTGTTTTAAATTTTTAAAATGAAAATATCTCCAATTTTGCAATAAATTTGGTGGATGGGATATTTTTAGGGGTTTGACTAAATTTGGGGAAACTCTATGAGAACATTTTTTTGGCATTTCATTTTGGAAGGGGAATTTTGAATTTGTGGAGACAAAAAAAAGATTGGAAAAAGAAGAGAAGAGGAAAGGATTTGTTGTGGTTTTCTGTTAGATTTGAAAAAGAAGATTGGATTTCCTGGTTGAGCTGGAAACAAAATAAGATTTGAAAGCACCATTGGCAATCTTTCAAGCTTAGAGGAAAAAACCACGTTTCTTTCTATGATTTTTGTTTTCATTTTGAAAGAATTTTCAAATTTTTATATGTTGTTGGGAAAGATTTAAATTATGTTTGATTTGCAAGGAAAACCCATGTCAAATCTTATTTCAAAACTTGCAAAAACCTCTGTTGAAAGCATGGAAAAGAAAACAAAAAAAAAAATTCAACAATAGAAAATAGAAAGATGAACAAAATAAATTTCCATTTCAAATGAGAAATTAGAATTTATACTTGCAAATTATTTTGTTGTGTATTTTGTTCTATAGGAAAAATTTGCACAATTTCTCTATAAAACAATGAATATATATATATATATATATATATGGATTGAAGTTATGCTTGCTAGGAATTTATTTCTTTGTTCCCAGAAATTTTATGTTTTCACATGGAACCTCTATTTTTTCTGTGTTTGGGTTTTTTTTTTTTAAATGTTTATAAAAATAAAAAATAATAAAAATTTTGTTGTGTGGGGAGGCTGGGGCCCTGCCCCACAACCACCCCATGGGAGGCGTTGTGGAGGCAGCGCCGCTATCTCCAAAGGCAACATCACTGCTTACATAGCACACCCCAAGAGGCCAGGCTACGTAGGCAACATCCTAGCAGGGGTTACACCCCTACCTTGGGAGGCTGCGTAAGCAGCCAGGCCTCTCCCCTTTGGGAGGGGCCCACGGCCCTTATGCGTAGGTGTTTTATTTATTATTTATTTTTTAAAAAATTTATTAATTATTAATTATTATATATATATAATATAATATATATATATATATATTATTAATATTTAAATAAAAATTTTAATAATTATTTATATATATATATAATTTATATATATATTTATGTATATATATAATATGTATATATTGTGTATATAGATATAATGTATATATATTATGTATTTTTAAATAATTTAATTAGTTGAGTTTAAATGGATTTATTTAAATAATAATTATATATTTATATATATTTATATAAATTTGTATATACACTAAGTATATATTTATATATATATTTAATCTATATGTGTATTAAATACAATTTATTTTAAGGTGATTATTTCATTACCGTAGTTGAAATAAAAATTGATTTTTTAATCAAATGATTTTATTTAACAAGTTGATTTTGATTATTTTGTATGATTGAGAAACACAGAGTTAAATCTTTAATTTTAAATTTCTCAACGTCGCGAATTAAATTTTATTTATTTTTGAATAATTGCAAGTAACGTTGATTGAGTTGATTGGATTTAGGAAATCCTAACATTAGTTTATTTAATTGCCTGAAATGCTTTCTAGCGATGTTCTTGTTCATTCTCGGTGTTGGGCAATTGTGTCAATTGTTATGTAACTCTTCCAGATTAGGTTTCCTTTGAGGTTGGGGGTTGTCATATTGCCTTGGGTAGGGCGTCTAGATGTATCATGTTGTTTTACCCGGTTTTCACGAATGGGGATGGTTTGTGCCTCCTTTGGAAGGAGTGGATTAGGTGTTTTGTTGCCTCCAGTGTTTGGAGAGTGGTTTGAATTTTGTTGTCTCTAGTGTTTGGAGTGAGTTTTCTTTATGTGTTCCTCCTAGAGTTGGAGTGGTTTTATCATATTGGTATGCATTTTGGATTCCCTTGGTTATTGGTTTTGTTTGGTATGTTGTCAAGTAGAAGAGTGGCTTCTGTTAGGGGCCAGAGCCCAAAGAGGTAAACTGGATAACCTTCAGAGGTGGTTTAATCAAGTGATAACTAAATCAATGTACTTAGAAGTTAGGTAGTATTTCACACTAATTAAGATAATTGAGCCTCACTCATGGACGCAAGTGCTCGTATAGGCTTGGGATGAGTGGGAAGGCCTGGAATGGCAAGGTCATCTATCTTGTCTTCATGAGAGGTATTTGATTTTGCATGAGTAAGTATGGGTGTCGGGGTTCGGTAGAGGCCACCAAGACAACTCATAGTGGGGGCCGGAGCCTATGAAGATTCCCAAAGGATATCGCATGACGAGGTATGTGATGACACTCTTTCTAGGACAACAATTGGTATTTGGTTTTATGTGTATGGTCTTCTTATCATACTTGATCTGTTTTATTTCTGGAAGCAATATGACTTATGCCAGTGATGTTGGAGTTGTACTTGTGTTATCCTTATGGTTGTATGGTTCATGTGATTGGTTATGCCAGTGTGAGTTAGCCTATGTCTAGGGGTGGATGGTCTTGTATAGGATTCCTTATTACTATCTCCTAGCATGGGGCGTGAGCCTTCGGGTATCACATGGTTGGGTGGAACATGCACCTTAATCCGTTGGGTCATCCCTTTTGTTCATGTGGACGAGATTTCCAGTTGGAGAGCTCATGGGATCCAGTATTTTCATGCTTTATTCTTTTCAGTTATTATTATAATTTATTACCCCTCATTTTATCGAGGTGGAAGATGTAATTTGTAACCATGCTTATTGGATTTACCTCATTCGGGGAATGAGAGTTGTAATCACATTGTGAATTATATTATTGGAAACATGTGGTATCTCTTATGCTTGGATGTAATTTTATCATGTATGGAATGTATGTATTTAATTTGTTAGAGTAATTAAGAATGTATGGTTTCAATTCATGTTTCTTGTTTGGAGTTTAAAGTAAACTTCAGTCTAAGTAACCTTAGGGATTGGCAGTGGGTGAGTGAACTTGCATGTTAATTGTACTTAATCAAAAAAAAAATTATTGCATTTGAGTAGTTAATTGCAACTTCCCCTAGGGTTGTGTGGCATGGCGTTACATCGAAACCCCCAAAACTTAACGAAACGTTGACGAAACCTTGGCAGTTCACTTAGGCACCACAAAAGCATCCCAAATCCACCAAAAAGTTGTCCCCAAAGTCAAAAAAGTGGAAAGCGGACCATCGGGGGTCGACAAATGTTTCAAAACAGCCAAAGAGGGATGAGTAGTCCACTCATGGGCCGCAGAATGCTACATTATAGGCTTGGGATGAGTGGGAAGGCCGGAATGGCAAGGTCATCTATCTTGTCTTCATGAGAGGTATTTGATTTTGCATGAGTAAGTATGGGTGTCGGGGTTCGGTAGAGGCCACCAGGACAACTCATAGTGGGGGCTAGGCCTATGAAGATTCCCAGAGGATATCGCATGACGAGGTATGTGATGACACTCTTTCTAGGACAACAATTGGTATTTGGTTTTATGTGTATGGTCTTCTTATCATACTCGATTTGTTTTATTTCTGGAAGCAATATGACTTATGCCAGTGATGTTGGAGTTGTACTTGTGTTATCCTTATGGTTGTATGGTTCATGTGATTGGTTATGCCAGTGTGAGTTAGCCTATGTCTAGGGGTGGATGGTCTTGTATAGGATTCCTTATTACTATCTCCTAGCATGGGGCGTGAGCCTTCGGGTATCACATGGTTGGGTGGAACATGCACCTTAATCCGTTGGGTCATCCCTTTTGTTCATGTGGACGAGATTTCCAGTTGGAGAGCTCATGGGATCCAGTATTTTCATGCTTTATTCTTTTCAGTTATTATTATAATTTATTACCCCTCATTTTATCGAGGTGGAAGATGTAATTTGTAACCATGCTTATTGGATTTACCTCATTCGGGGAATGAGAGTTGTAATCACATTGTGAATTATATTATTGGAAACATGTGGTATCTTATGCTTGGATGTAATTTTATCATGTATGGAATGTATGTGTATTTAATTTGTTAAGTAATTAAATGTATGGTTTCAATTCATGTTTCTTGTTTGGGTTTAAGTAAACTCAGTCTCGTAACCTTGGGGATTGTTGGCAGTGGGTAGTGAACTTGCATGTTAATTGTACTTAATCAAAAAAAAAATTATTGCATTTGAGTAGTTAATTGCAACTTCCCCTAGGGTTGTGTGGCATGGCGTTACATCGAAACCCCCAAAACTTAACGAAACGTTGACGAAACCTTGGCAGTTCACTTAGGCACCACAAAAGCATCCCAAATCCACCAAAAAGTTGTCCCCAAAGTCAAAAAAGTGGAAAGCGGACCATCGGGGGTCCACTAATGTTTCAAAACAACTAAAGAGGGAGGGAGTTCAGGAGGGAAAGTTCTGAAACCACCGAAACTTAACAAAACATTGATGAAACCTTGGAAGTTCACTTAAACACAACAAAAGCATCCCAAATCCACCAAAAAATTGTCCCCAAAGTCAAAAATGTGGAAAGCAGACCGTCGGGGGTCCACGAATGTTTCAAAACAACTAAAGAGGGAGGGAGTTTCAGAAGGGAAAGTTTTGAAACCACCAAAACTTAACAAAACGTTGACGAAACCTTGCCAGTTCATTTAGGCACCACAAAAACATCCCAAATCCACCAAAAAGTTGTCCCCAAAGTCAAAATTGTGCAAAGCGGACCGTCGGGGGTCTACGAATGTTTCAAAACAACCAAAGAGGGAGGGAGTTTCGAAGGGAAAGTTTCGAAACCACCAAAACTTAACAAAACCTTGACGAAACCTTGGCAGTTCATTTAGGCACCACAAAAAATCCCAAATCCACTAGAAAGTTGTCCCCAAAGTCAAAAATGTGGAAAGCAAACCGTTGGGGGGTCCACAGATGTTTCAAAACAACCAAAGAGGGAGGGAGTTCCAGTGCAAAAGTTCTAAAACCACCGAAACTTGACGAAACGTTGACGAAACCTTGGTAGTTCATTTAGGCACCACAAAAACATCCCAAATCCACCAAAAAGTTGTCCCCAAAGTCAAAATTGTGGAAAGCAGACCATCGGGGGTCCATGAATGTTTCAAAACAGCCAAAGAGGGAGGGAGTTCTAGAGGGAAAGTTCTGAAACCACTGAAACTTAACGAAACATTGACAAAACCTTGGCAGTTCACTTAGGCACCATAAAAAACATCCCAAATCCACCAAAAAGTTGTCTACAAAGTCAAAAATGTGGAAAGCAGACTGTCGGGGGTCCACGGATGTTTCGAAATAGTCAAAGAGGGAGGGAGTTCCAGAGGGAAAGTTCTAAAACCACTGAAACTTAACGAAACATTGATGAAACCTTGGCAGTTCATTTAGGCACCACAAAAACATCCCAAATCCACCAGAAAGTTGTCCCCAAAGTCAAAAATGTTGAAAACGAATTGTCCAGAGGTCCACAGATGTTTCAAAACAGCCAAAGAGGGAGGGAATTCTAGAGGGAAAGTTCTAAAACCATCGAAACTTAACGAAACGTTGACAAAAACTTGGAGGTTCATTTAGGCACCACAAAAACATCCCAAATCCACCAAAAAGTTGTCCCCAAAGTCAAAAATGTGGAAAGTGGACCGTTGGGGGTCCACGGATGTTTCAAAACAGCCAAAGAGGGAGGGAGTTCCGGAGGGAAAGTTTCGAAACCATTGAAACTTAACAAAACTTTGACGAAACCTTGGCAGTTCACTTAGGCACCACAAAAACATCCCAAATCCACCAGAAAGTTGTCCCCAAAGTCAAAAATGTAAAAAAAAGTGAATTGAGCGATCAGGGACCAAGTCAGCAAGAACAAGACAAAAGGAAGAAAAGGGACGAGGGACTTTATTTCTCCCCAAATTTGAATACCCCAAGTAGGTGAATTTGGTCAGGGGGATTTGATTGTTTGAAGGCACATGACCAATTTGGGCTTGGAAAATGGGGCACGCAAAACAAGACAAGAGCAAAGCAGCCTGTCAGGAGCGAAATGAGGGGGTCCCTGCCTACGGCAAGGTGTGTGTGCAAAACATGCACAATAGTTCCTTTTCCACAACAGAGTCTAGAAATGAGGTAAAATCCTACAAAAGACCAACTCTTGGCTTCTTACAACCTCACTACCTTACAGTGAGAAAGAAAAAGAGCTATACTATCACACTACTTACAAATCCATACTACAACCACACAATCTCTGATGAATAAACTGCAAGAAAAAATATTTTATTCCTTGAACAGAAGCTAACAGTTCAAGCACCCATAACACAAGACATGATATGAGAATGAAACATAAACCTTGATTATATTGATTCAAAAGAGAGTGTATATAATAAGTCTAGAGAGTATGACAACTTGATATTCAAATTTTAGATAATACAATGAGTATTCTAGTCATTTGTTGCTATTATAGAGCCAAACTTACAACATTCCTTCTTTGAGTTTCAAAGGACTTATCTATTCAACTTGATTCTATGCAAAAATATTTAAAGATTAAAAATCAGAACCCTTTGAAAGACAACAAAACTTTCCTTTATAGTTTAGGCATAACTCAAAAACTAACTAGGCACAAACCCTAACACAACTAGGCTTTACACAAGGTAACAAAATATCTAAACAAGTTACAAATTATGACCATACCTTGGGAAGAATCCATTGTGTAGAACCAACTGATTAGATGTATAAACTCCATTATAGCCAGTGGGATGGAATATTCCTCAAATAATGCACCCAAGTGTCATTTTTCCTTCAACAAGTTGTGAGAATGAAAGAAGGCACATGTCTAGGAAAAAACCCAAGTTGAAACCCTAACAAAATTTGTGCAAACTTCTAGGCATGCAGATCTGAGAGGAAATCCCACCATAAATGCTCCAAATGTCCATGCCAAGCCACCACATTAATGAGCCCACAAACTATGAAGAAAACTCCTGTGAAATCCACAACAAATCAAGGCAAAGGATGAAGCTCTAACAAAAAGGAGGTGGGCGAGACATAAAGAGGAATGGGCACTATCCCCTCTTAATGGGAGTAGGTAGAAACACATTCAAGACCCCTACCATCCTTAAAAGATTAAATCTGGTCCTAAAGAGAGTAGATGTAGCATTAATGGCATCATCAACAAAACATGCCATTCTATCAAAATGTTGAGCCTTCAAGCACAAAACAATAGCTTGTCAATCATTAAATGGGTCACAAGGCCGAAAAACCACCCTTGTCAGGAGTTGGGCCCTCGATCTTCATCATGCTTCATACCCCTTGTTAGCATTGGCATTGACATCAAAGATCGGGCATGCTTCTTATTTCTTGCGGAAAGGCATTAGGTGCCAAAGGTCCAGCTTGTAGAATACTACTTAATGAAAAGTTGAGACAAAGCGTAAGGGAGATGAGTAAACATCGAAGTACAAAAAAGGTTATTGAAGATTAGAGTTCGAGAGGAGGGATTACCTCCTACAAAAAGAAAGCAAGAGGTAAGATGGAAATGTGAAACCCGAAAGTCCAAAAAATAAAGACTTAGTTAGATCTTAGAAAAAATAGAAATCAAGCTTCAAAAGGGAAGTGGAAAAGAGTCTTTGGAAGAATGCGAAGGGGAGATAGAGTTTTGGGAGTCAAGAATTGAGAGGATGCTTTACTGACTACAAATAAAAGAAGAGGTGAGAGGGATGGTTGATCCCCGATCCCCAAAAGATCGACATAGTTGATTTTTGACTTTGAAAAGAAGAGATCGAGAATTAGGGGTCGAGGAAATGAATTACCTCTTAAGTTAACAAAGATAAGAGGTAAAGTGGAAAACTAATCCCCAAACCCCGAAAGGCTGACATTTTGTTCACCTATCAAAGAACTCTTTGGGGGTCGAGGGTTAGGAAGAGGGAAAGAAAAGTAGGTGGTAGAGAGTAAGGGTCAACCCGGATGGGCGAAACCTGAAAAACCTAGGAAGAAGATGGAGAGAAGGGGAAAAGAAGGGGAGTTGGGGTGATAGGGAAGGGATGCAAGCAAGTCGATAATCGAAAGCCTAAAACACTAAGAATTTCATACAACCAATTTTGGGATTTCAAAAATGGTGCATTTATTGCAGGCTAGAAAGGGAGTAAGGAAAATTACCAGAGGCACATGAACATGGCATACCATTAGGATTTCTCAGATCGACTATAACTAATGGGAATCAGAAGGGAGGAGGAACAATCTAAAAAAAGTACCACCGGTGACTCTAGTTGGGGATGCATGCTTCAGTGAAGGATGTCAAGATTCTAGATCTTTGGGGAAGTAGACCATGCCTTATTTATTGGGATATGAAATTGACCAACCTTCAAAATTCACTTGGTGTCCTCAAGCCACCAAAAAAAGGAAGAACCAATGCTTGCCTCTGTCAAACACCAGCTTGTTAAACGAGCTAATCTCCCTTAACCCAAAATTTGTTTTGTCACACCATAGCAGCAAAGGCAGCCTTAATCCTATAAGCACAAACTTATGATTACCTTTGAAAAAGTGAAAAATTTCTCCATATTTGATCATGTCATTGCATGACAACCACATAACATAGGCTACCTCATTGCCACATATTATATTTTTTGATTTTATAGTCTTGGTGGTAGAACTTGAAAATTTAGGTCAGCACCACATGAAACCATGGTACCTTGATATCTGTTGACCACCTCCCATGAATCAAGGCAAAAAAAAAGCCTCCAATTCATATGGAAAATAAAAGTATGCCTCTTCATCATGTTGACTTGCAGAGGGAAACTCATCCTCTAGCAGGTCAAACTGAAAAACTTTGAATCTTTGGCATATGAGAAACACAAGCAACCAAAAAATCACAAACCTGGGGAACTTGTTAGTGCCCATCTTTCCTGCAAGATGCATGTTGGGTCCAAGTGAAGTGCTCAAACTCGGGGACATTAACATCCACACCATGAGAAGCCATATCTTCATCATAAATGAATGTCTCATACTCAACTTCACTCAAAACGGGGAACATGGATGACCAACACACCTTGGGATCACCTATGCTAATGCAAACCTCATTAGCACATCCATTCAAATGATGAAACATTTTGAATGAAAAGCTACACTCTCCAGAATGTCTCTTTGTTTCCATGTCAAAATTGAAGCACTCATAAGAAATAATGTTATTGTGCATTAGCTTTGAATTAGGCAATATCTCTTCTCCATCATGGGCTTCATGTAAGCTGCTAACCTCAAGATTATTCCATGAATAAAAAACTCTTATGTCTCATTACCATGAAGACTTCCAACAACACCATCCTCAACACTTGTGGAACTACAAGATGAATAAAAGAACCAATAGAAGAAACCTCAACATCATTTGTATCATCATCCATCAGCAACTCCAACTCACACTCCCGCAATCCATCACAACACACTGCTCTTTCTTTAAGAACCACACACTTGCTTTGACACATATGTTGTAATGTCCCCTTCTTGCTCTTGAGTAGTATAGTAATTCAATTAGCCTATTCTAGAGTTCTCGTAGGCTAGTTGATGTGTTTAGGGGACTCAGTGACCAACATTGGAGTTTAGTGTTGGGGTTTTAGAGGGTTTTCTATTTATAGCAGTGGCAGGTTTGGTGTTTGCTATCTTCAATTGGTCATAGTACTCTTTAGTGGTCTTCAATTTTACTTAGTTTGGTGCTTGATGTACACTTATTATTTTTAGTAGTTCTATTTATAGTAAGTCCTTTTTTGGGGGAGTTGGTCCCAAGCCAGCATGTACACAACAATATTATACCTCATTTGTTTTAGAGAGCCTAAGGTTGCAGTATTTGATAATTGTTTAATTCAGTCACTAAGTTGTTTTATAAAGTTATTTTATAAACTTAATTTGAGGGGGTGAGTGGTCATTCAAAAAGTACCTTGGGCCTAGGCATGCAACTTAAGTTGATTTTAAAAGAGCTTCATTAATATTTTAATCCTCCATGAAGTGGGATGCCTAGAGAGGGGATAAAAGAGTATTTTAAATGTTTAATTTTTCAAAAGAAGAGAAGGGCATGGGTTTTAGGAGGAAACTAAGAGAAGTTTCAAGTCCATCGCCTTAATTCCTTTATAACTTATTTTTGGCTCTCTTTTGCACATCTCTACTTTGGCAACATAACAAAATGATGTTAGATTTCTTCCAAATTGCTTGGGCTGCGATCTGAGGATGAAAACCCTCTTTGTTTGAGCTAGTTTCAGTGGTGAAATATTTGCCCAAAGCAGATTGTGAGTGATTCTATAGTAGGGATCACATAAAGCTTTAAAGAGTTTGATTTTTCATGATTGGAAATGAAGATTTATCAATACTTTTGAGGAAATTTCAATGTGGTTTATTTGCTTTCAGTTTGGTGTGGATTTATGAAGATTTTGGTGTGTTTTTATTCAATTTTTGGGTGCTTCAGAACATGGACCTGAACCTGGTTTTTGACTCATAGCTCTGAGTTAGATGGAGAAATCAAAATGGGTATTGGTTCATTGAAATACCTATCTCATGGCGATTCCAAAGAGTATAAGTTTGTAAGTTTTGGTTGAGAATTGAATTTTCTAGAGTGGATCAAACTTCCTAGGGAGGGTGCCCTTGTTGTTAATCTCCAATTTGTGACTAGCAAATGAAATGTTCTCTGTTGTTGAATGTTGAGGATTGAATATAGAGGTTAGGGCATTGGAGAGTTGGGAGTTTGGTTGCCGAAAGCTTGGTGTTGTTCGGTGCCTATATTGGAGCTTCATTGTTGTTGTTACAAGCCTTTACCAGGTCTGATATCTCAATGTAATATTCTATTTATAAACTGAAAATGAATGCTTTATGATACTTATTGCAATTTCTATTAAAAGGTGTTATTTAGTGTTTCTTGTTCATTGCAATCATTACCTTTATGCTATATACATCTGAAACACATTGAAAAAAAACACAAACACTACCTCGAACAAGCAAAACAATAAACAAGGGCTTTAAAAAAAAATCAGGGTTGTATGTTACATATGCACATTAATTTCTTCTTCAGATGAAGTGAAGGAAACCGTATGAACCTCATGTATGTAATCATGAGTAACAAAGAAATAATCAGGGTCATAGATATCACATTTAGCATCATAAGAAATTTCATCATAACATAAACCGTGGTTAGGATTTTCAAACTGGATGCCTAAACATTCACTTTCAAAAACATAACCACTATCCTGCAACGCGATATCAACAAAATCCTCATTATTTTCACAAGTTGAAACATGACAAGGCATTAACTCCTACATTTCTTTTATTTATTCACATATTTCACCTGGATTTTTGTGGATAGAAATCTCATCCTTATCAACATATGATGCACCTACATTTTCTGATATATTATTTTCATCCCTATGCACCATATCTTTATTTTGATCATACCTAGTAGTGAGATAAGTGTTGTCAGCATTATGATACAACACACTCATTGTGTACTCACCCCTGGCTCCTTCAACAATCCCTATCCAATCATATACTTGTTCAAAATTATGAGTCTTTGAAAAGTCAGGTAGGGAACTCAAACCTGGCTCAAAAGCTTCACAGAACAAATCAATGCACATTGATTCCTTAGGTCTGCTACATACTAGGATTGCTTGCAAAGTATCCAAAAACCTTGCAAATAAGTCATATGGTGATTCTTTTTCATATTTCTTTACATCAATCAATTCCTGAACAAGAAACATAGGATCAACATTACCTAAACTCTGCGCACAATTTATCTAGAGTTCACCATGAGTTGTAGGATGCAATGGTAGGCTAACTGCAACAACATAGTTACCATTACCAAGACAATCATTTTTATTTTCTAATCCAAATGTTTCACCTTTCGAAAACATGCTAGGAAGACCAACACTTGCAGCCATATATCCCTTAGGCATTGAATACCTTATGTTATTCTCAATATCTGTGGCAAATTCATATGCCTAGTGAAGTGTTGTAGGCTCTTTGTCTCTCAACAGATTGCTCATTTTTTTTATCAAATGCACCTAGATACAAAACCAATCACATTGCATCATTTTTTCTGATACTTTTAGGAATGCCATTTATTGCTTTTGAAAACCTTAATTTGAAAGCTAGAATCAATTCTTCTTTTGCCTTTTGAATGTCCATGAATTTGGAAATCATAGAACCCACATTAATTCTTTCACCAATTTTCTCTATGAATGTTGTCATGAATTCTTGCCAAGATGAAGTGGAATAGGATGAGAAGCTTGAAAACCAATCCCTAGCATTTTCCTTTAGGGATTGAACAAAGAGTTTCATGACAACATCATCACCATCTACCTCATAATCTTCCATTAAATTCATAAAATCTTGTAGATGCCTATCTACTAATTCATATTCATTTCCATTGAACTTTGGCAATAGTTCCCTAATCCCATTAAGAATAGGATTTGGGAAATTATGGATGCCACTGAAATTTAATACTCTATGTCTTTGAAGATGTTGCTTTGTCATGGCACTATAGTTTGTAGAGGAGGAACCAAAATGGTTATACATATTTGCAAATGAACTTATCCCCTCTACAACTATCTACTTGTGAACGATTCTTTCAGAATATCATGTTTTCTCAATTCCCTTTTTTTCTAGTGCCTTAAAACTCTAAATAAGGGACAATATTTACTAGGACTTATTATAGTTGACCTTCATACAAAATGTTGCAATAGATAAATACCTAAAAATTGTTGCAACTCCAAACACTTCTAATGATGTAAAATTTTGTTGTAGAGTTGCCACCTTTTAAAAAAGAACAAGATCTTCAAGCAACAGGAAGCTCCTTCCAAGATCTAGGTATTTTTGAGTTCTCTCCACCAGCAGAGCACCAAACTTCAAGAACACACCAAAAATGCTGCAACAGGTTCCTTCTTCAAGCATGAAAGTCCTTGGATCATCTGACCCAAAACTTCATATTAGCAAAGTTCTTGACTCTTTCCAAATGGATATGCCTCTATCATCCCCAAAATTTGTTGGTGGGGATGGGGAGCTTCAACTCTTACAATAACAGATATAACTAGAGATTCATTGTTCTTTCCTCGACAGAGTCGCCAATCTGTTGGTGCTTCCAACTGATTGTCTGGGTTTTCCTAAAGATTAGCTACTTCTTATGCTCAAAAACCCTAGGTCACTGGCCAACGAACATGTGATAGGTTATACTATTTCTCACTCTGCAAGCTCAGAAAAGAAACAATTGAGCCTCTTGTGTCTTGGATTATATGGGACCATGCAAACACCATCACAGTCCAAATTTTCTAGAATATCTACAAGCTGAGAAACTGTCTCCAAGGCAGATGCATACTTCAGTAGAACAGAGATAGGAAAATAAATAAACGCCTTGGCCCTTATTTTGGGTTTCCAGCACTTATAACTATGGTAAGAAGCGGAGGAATTTTTCCAACTCAATCCTCTATAATTAACATTCTGGTTTGACAAACTTGATATGCATAACAGATCATAGTTGTGTACAGAAATGCAATCTAAATGCGTAATTTCTTGTTGTTCTCCAGTCTCTCATATATCTACTCTCATTTTTTCCCTGTTAATCAATTTCAACTGTCCAAAATATGTTAATCATCACGCAATTGTGAACAACAATATATGCTTCTTGTTTTTTCAAAAATTAAATGTTACGAAGGAATATTCTGCCTCTGAATAAAAGGCATTTAATGAACCTGTAACTAGAAGGTCGATATGCCTGTTTGGAAACAAGATCCAATTTGATTCAAAAAAACATCTCATTAGACTGCCATATACAAAGCATCGCTACCAACTAATTGATGAAAATCGAAACCCTAAAAGGTTCTATCTTCTCAAGAAACAGTTAAAATCACATTTCTTTCAACCATCACATGCATCGGGCAACATTGAATGATTCATTATATTCTTCCTACCAGCAATTTTTGTAGTTGAAATAACACAAAATCATTGAAAACTCCTCCCATTTTTCTGGAAACTAAGAAAGTGAGATTCCAATGATGGAATGATGCTTCAAAAAGCTTCTAATTTAAGTGTCTGAGAAAAATTCTATGACAGAAAATTGTGTTTGTGGCTACAAGCTAAAGATCATAAAAGTCAATCTCAACATAAATATTGTAAATTTAAGCTTACAAGCTTCCCAGAAACAAAAGCTTTAGAGATGACTACTAAGATAGTGGTGCATCTTCTGAATGCCAATATTTCCACAAGATTAATTTTTTTTGTCAAAATACATTTAACTTTGTGGAAAACCTTTTAGGATTTTTCTTATTGTCATGGAAAAGTGTTATCAATGATCACCAGGTATGCTTCAAATTTTAAAATAGAATATTCAATTTCCTAGAAGTATATACAGTTTCTCAATGAAGAATTTGAATTTGAAGAAAGTGTCATTAATAACGATAATAAGTTACTTATGATAGATTTCACAAATGAATTACGAGTACAACAGTATTTAAAGTAATCCTCATCTCTGTAATTGAAGGAATATATTCATCATTAATAACATTATACTTTTTATTGAAATATGTACCAGGCTTGTTAAATTGGCATGCCTCAAATTTCAAGTTTCAACAAAACTGTTGCTAGAAAAATGCTCTAGTTGCCCTGGCATTGAGCCCGACCTTTTTAATACACCATATTATATTCTATATTGATGCAGACGAACCTTTGTTCCTGCAGTTTTAACACACTGATTTGGATCTTCTGGTCCTACAAGTCATATATCAAATTCAAAACTAGGACAAATAGAAGAGAACAAAGGTTTATTACTCAATCTTATTTTCTCAGAATAAAAACATAATATGCAGTCTCTCCAGACAACCTCTGAAGCTGCTTATGAATGCTCTAATCCAGCTGATAATGAATCAAATGAAACCGAACAGCAAAGAACACGGCATCATGAATCAAAACAGAACTGCAAACTACACATCATAATGCCTGAAGCAAAAACTCCATTGGTTCTCTGCTTAATAAACTTATTACACTCCCATGGATACAAAAACTAAGATTAAAAAGGGGCAGACTGTTAGGCCCTTACAATCTTTTTTTCACTGAATTTAGAGAGACCAGTCCCTCAACAGCAATGCATAACCCTAATAAACAAAAAATCCACACCAAAATGGGAAAACCCCCCAACTAAACCACAACAGCGTTTACAAATTCTATAAATGACAGATACAACATTTTTTTTCTAAAATACCTAAATGCCTTAAACTGATAGGAAGTGGGACATTTCATTAAATGGCTGGTTACATCATCTTTCCCATCTTTCAAAATTTTGAACCTTCTTGTTCAAAGAACTCAAGAACCCAACTACCATGGCCTTCCCTTCCATCAAGTTTTTACATTTTTTCTTCCTCTGCTTCCAACCATTTGTTGGGCCATAGGACATCTTCCTCCACCAAATTGTTCTATTCTTATTTTCCGAGCTTCTTATGGGTTTAGATCCATCTCTATTTTTCCTCCTCCACTAAAAGTCATTCTAGATTTTCTTATTACTTATTTTTCCTTCTAATTGAATTTTTTTGTTGCTGCCATTCATTTTCTTCAGCATTATCCTCTTTTACGAGGACGTCTTCAGTTCCTAGCTCTGTTTGATGTCTGTAAAGCTTTGATTGCTCACAAGACAACTCTTACTTTGCCCGATCCTTATTTGCTGCAGAACAACTGTATATGCCTTTGCTCCTTCCCTCAATCATTTTCATTTCTTCTCCAAGAAAGAGATAGTTGTCTTCTCTCTTTTCATCAGTTATGAGATTTTCAAAGCATCCCTCCAGCTGCTCTTTTTCTGCCTTTTCCTCTAAAATCCATATGACTTCATCAAATATGGGGTTCCCAAAGATTCCATCTCTTCTGCAGTTTCAATCTCTTATGTGGACTTCCATAGCTGCAACATCTTGGGCCAATTCTAGTGATAGGCCGCATTCCTCTTCATTGCAGTCTTTTAAATTTTCTCCTCTTTGAGGGTGATCATCAATACTTTTCCCTTCTTCAAAGTAACACAACTCAACATCTTCATTCCATTCATCTATCTCCTCTCTCTCAAATTCTTTGTAGAGAAAATTTAAGGGCCTTCCATCCACTGGTAATTATACCAACTATTCATGGGATTTCATTTTTCCCTTTTAGATTCTATGGTTTTTCTCTCTGAAAACAGCCCTTGCTCACAAAATGAGTATTTATGCTCACCAATCTTTTGACCTTCTCAACACCCTTGAATGCCTTTGTTTTAGCTTCCTTTTTCTTTTCTTTTCCATTATTACTTGCCTCATACTACTGCAACATCCACCATAATTCCTCCAACTTAAACTCATATTTTTACAATTTTTGCTTGTCTTTTATTGGCTTCTGCCTATTCCTTTGTCTTAATTCTTCTTCCATTTTTGTTATCTTCTTTTCCATATCATTCAACAACTCTATCTCTGCATCTATATACATAGGTACAACTCTCTTTTAAGCAATTCAGTATTCTCAATAACAGCTAAGATTGTTTCACAAACTCTATATTCTTAGCATCTTTAGATACTCTCATACCAAAGTGATGTAAACAAACCTCTTTACTATAGTTTTAAAACACAAATTTGGATCCGCTGATCCTACCACTTATATTTCAAATTGGAAACTAGGACAAATAAAACAGAACAAAGGATTATTATTCATATTCTTATTTACTTGGAATAAAAACACAACATACAGTCTTTGCAAACCACCTCTGAAGCTGCAAGTGCATACTTTAGCTAGCTGACAATGAATCAAATAGAACAACAAAGATCATAGAATCATGAATCGAGAAAGAACTGCAACACTACACAACATAGATACTCAAGCAAAAACTTCATCAGTTCTTTGCTCAACAAGCATCATGCACTTCTATTGATAAAAAGACTAATGTAGCAAAAAATGTTAGTGCAGGTTTTTATTTCCTAGCACAAGTTTTTCCGACACTTCTATTTAAGCTTGCTTAGGTTAATAAAGTGGGTATTAGTGTTAGTAGAGTGTGAGTCGGCATCTTCTGTGGGAGTCACACTTTCCTATTTTTGGAGTCTTGTGGTGTATTCCTTCCATTGTTCGTGTTTGTCACCTCCTCCCTCTCACTTAGCCTATTTATACTCCCCTTACTTGTTTTGGTACACTTTTATACTCATGTAGCTTCATGCTTTTGATCTCTTTTAATATTCATTTGTATTACCCTCTT
>VDFB02135325.1:0-65679 GCA_007258455.2 Sequoia sempervirens
TTAAGCATCTCCTTGTGCTCAATATATTGAGATAGATTGTTGTTCCAACTATTCCAATTCCAATAAAGATAAGTCTTTTAAAAACAATAATAAGGTATTAAAAAATAAATCTACACATTGTGATCATTATGGTAGCGATAGTCATGTAGAGTCTTCATTTTTGAAATGACATCTTGAAAATATCCCACACATAATGAAGGGTAGGAAAGATGTTCATCTCACTTTTGAAATTCCTAAGAGTAAGGAGATTATTGATGATTATAATATGGATTATGTTATATGAAATTGCACCTTGTTTAACTAGGTCCAACATTCCAATGACACAATCAGACTAATCATAGGTTAAAATTTAATGTGACACAAATTTCTAGGATGCAAGTGGGACTAGGTTTTGTGAGCTTGACATCACTCATTGAAGGTTTGGTGTGTTCTTTAATGTACTTATCCTTTTAGAGAATTCATAACAAGCACTTGGAAACTTTGCAAGTTCAAATTTTGGTGACTACTAGTATGTACCCAATTCTCTAGTTTGAGAAGATTCATTTGCTCTATTTTCAAGTATTGTTAAAAAATTAGCTTACTTTATGCTTCAACATATCAACACATGTTCCCTCCTCCATTCCATGAAAATGAAAACTACATGCCTCCCTACCAACAAGTTGGAAATGTTGTTGGTTTTATCCCAGATAGCCCTAAAATAGAAGTTTATCAACACTTTCCTAGTGCTTACCTCCCACCCACCAATGCTTAGCCATATGGGAAAACTATTCATGTTTATAATCATATCCAAGAGGCCTACCTTGCTCCCAATCAACATTTTTATCCTCAAATTCAACCCCAACATCTCAATAACTTGGAAAATATTAGCATTGAATATATAATGATAAGAGTTGTTGAGAAGGAGAAAGAATATAATCTACAATAGGAGCCTTCCTATCAAGCTCATAATCATCAAAAATAAATGAAAAATAGACAAAACATCATGAGGAGTGTCTTGCAAGTTAAATTGCTACCAAGGAAGAAAAAACCAAATAGTTGATAGTTGAGGAGAAAAAAATAATGCAAGAAAATAAATTAGCTTCCCAGGTTCCTCATTTCAAAATTTCAAGTTTTAAGAGTTTTCATCCCTTATAGGAACATGTTCCTATGAAAACTCAATTTGTTATTCCACAAAAGGAATCTCTCCAAGAAATTTTTCCCACTCAAGAAACCCAATATACTTTTTAAGCCCCCTACTTGATCTATCTTCTTATCCTTCAAAATTGATGCAAGGGAATATGGTCTTCTCCTAGAACAATTTAATTCAAGTTAGAAAAAAAAACCCAAATTGATTTACAATACCTTCTCCAATCACCTTTTCAACCTAACTCTGCCTTGGCTAGTAGGTTTGTAGATCTATGTTTGTCAACTCTCCTCACAAACTACTCAACATCTACATAAAATCTTGACATATATGAACACCCTTTTTGGCCAACTCAAACATTTATCAAAACCAACTAGGGTTCATTTTTGACAAAACTCTCAAAATTCAGTTACACTGTTGTCCTAATAGGTCAATTAGGCCTATTTTTCAAAGGAACTACTCTTGAATCTTACAAGAAACTTTGAGAAACCACTCATATCATTTAAACAGATAACAAAATGCCTTTTCCAATAATTTTTATGTCTCCAAATCTTCATTCTATCGCTGGTCCAAGAAATCCTCGTTTTCCACCATTAAAGGTAGGGTTTACTAAAACTCACCAATTCCAATCACTCAAAAACCTACCACCACCTTGAACACTCTTCAAACGGTCTGCAAAAACTCACAAATTCATCATCTAGCCTATAGTCGATTCATTTCTTCAAACTCTCTCTCAAAACCTCATTTTTCATTCACAAATTCACTACAAAACCACATGACAGTCAAATTTCTTCCCTAGAACTCATCATATAGAACTTTTCCTACCCACTACCATCCTAAACCCATCTTCCTATTCATATTCCACTTAGAAAAAGTAACTACAGAAGGTGGAATGGGCTCTAACACATTTTTAGGGCTTCAAAACTTGAAAATTACTCCTACATGCCTGTCTGCAAAATATTGCTCTGAAAACAACTCAAATTCAATGCTATGCCTTCAAAACAGATTCAAACCAAAGATAAGATAGATATTGAACAATTCCCCAAGTTTTTTGAACAAGATCTTGTTGTACAGTCACGTACAAGTACCTGAAAGTTCAAATTTCAATGCAAATATATAGAATTTCAATCAAAACCCATTTTCTTCTCAATTGGTTCAACAACTTGTTACATCGTTGGATTAAATGTTTTTATACATTTGTATCTTGAAACTTCCCTTCAAAACCAAATAACTTCCCTCCAACTTCCACATGACTGTTGAGTTCACTAAACTTTGCATTTTTGCAATTACAACATTAACAACTTTTGTCAATTTTAGCAACTTTACACTTTTCAACCCCTAAACCTTCTAAAAACATCTAAAATGACTCAAAACACCATTTTATGATCAAATATGACCTTATTTAACATATTCCAAGATTTGAAACCCTAAACCCTTCACAAAACCCTATTTACATATTTTGCAACTTTGAGCATTTTTGACAACATTTCATTTGCTCTACAAAATTGAGTTCCAAATTACATTCAAATGATCATTGAGACCTTATTGACAGATTAAATGACTAAAAACACCTATACCAACCTATCACTCATCATTTTGATAAAATTCCGATGAAAGTAAATGGGGCTCCTGCACTGTGCAACCACCTTTAAAAGCTTTCCAAGTCTCTTGGAAATAAACTTCAGACTACTCCAACCTTTGTTCTTCACCTCCTTGGTCTTCAATTTCTCTCTTTATCTTCCTCTAAAGTATACACTACTGTCTTGCAACTCTTTCTCTAAAATCAGACTGCCTATCACTTAACCTTGCTCTCTTTTGCATTGGCTGCCCTGTCATATATCTCTTAACTCTTCATTTTCTTTTGATTGTTCTGGTACCTACTTTCACACCTGCAAACACACTATTTTCAACCTTCTGTTCATTTGCTTCTTTATTACCTTTGACTTCACACTTGAATCTATCCTCTTTCTCTTGATTCACCTTCACTTTCACTTGCACTTTTGCATTTAGATTTCCTTTCTCTTTAATCTTTGTTTTCATTACCACAATGGACATGACTGCCCCAACTAGTACTCCTTCACTCATTACTAGCCTTTCCATAGGATTTCCATTCTTACTCTGCTCTATCTCAGATCAAGACACCTTTTCATTCACTTTCTTCTTCCATATGAGGAAACTCTTCTTCTCAATTGTCTGCAAGTCATTTGCACTTCTCTTATCTATTGTCTTACCCATATCAAACCATGTATTGGCTGCCAACCCTTTATCCTTACCTCCAACAACATTCACAAACTCCCTTCTTCCAACCATGATAACCTCACCATGCTCTTTTGAAAATGTAAGTTTTTCCCCCTTCACTATGGTATAATTTTTTTTCCTTCCTGTTACCTGATTTTTAGCTTTCAGCTGAAATCAGGTAACCTAGTGTTCTTTTCATGTTGTTTAAACATTTACAAATAAACCATAAAACTGCTAGTTTCAATATGCATGAAGGAGTGATTGTCAAAGTAAATCAAATTATATTTTTTTCCATTTCAATGGTGCATTACAAAAAATGTGAAAGAGAATCATGGATATACAAATGCAGTCTTTTATTAACAATCTTGAAATATACATGTCCCTCACAAGCCAAGGGAATAGCTTTCTTATTCAATAAAAATATGAAGCAACTCATGCATGAATAAGTAGAGAGAAAAATAAGTGAATGGAACCAGTCATTTCCTATGAATGACTGATTACGGGTCACCCGTTGTCATGTTCCTACTGCTTCGAACTGCTTGTGTCCTGTCCATCCATAATGCTCCTAGTTCCTGCACCTAAAAGTACAATGAGGTTAGAGCGAGGCTCTAAGCAATGAATGATTCAATCCTTACATTCACACCTACCTATGCATGTATAAACTGATCCATAAATGCATTAAACAAAAGAGCATCCGACAAATACATTTATTTTCTAACTGTTTGCTTCATGTGCATATTTAGGACAAGTCTGATTATTGTTTCATTATCAGATAAAATGTAGGATGTGGGGTAAGTGTGGCTCCCACAAGGGTAGAGCTCAATGTGCTTTGAAAGAAAAGGAAATTGAACAAATTGATCAAAGATTTATCTCTTATCAATGCATTAAATCAATATGGGATCATACTAGTTGATCAACTTTCATTATTAAATTCAAAAGATGCAATATACTGTGCCGATATGTCTTTCAATCTTCTTAAGTGGATCCTTGATCCATTTTATAAAAGGAAGTGATTTTGAAGGTGCATCAAGTTCAATTATGCATCAAGTGTCTTCATAGATGCATCAAGTTCAATTATGCATCTATTTAATAATGAGGATGCATTTCAAATTGTTGTCAAGCCCCTCTCACCACAACCCTACTGGGAAGTCACTCATCACATAGGAGAGTGAGCTATTAGGTCACCCACATATGTGACAGGTGACTGTCAAATAAGGTTAGAATGAGGAGATTGTGAATTTGTTATACATAACAGAGAAAAGAACAATGGTTGAATCAATGTCATGGTACAAGTGAATCATAAACAACAGTGTTCATAAGGGGATGCTACAAGACAACCATGAAGGTAGGGACAAAAAATGAATGAGGCAAACAAGTGGTCATGTCACATTCTATCCATGATGTTTGAAGGGAAAGCACATAAAGGCAAAGACATTCAAGAAAACATCAACTCTAGTTGACACAAATATGTTCATACTGTGAATATGCCATTGTAGGAAGCTTATGATAGAAAAAGAACCCTCATATGATGTGATCATTTTCAATTGGACAATCATATACATTGGCAAGATCAATGTTGGGCAACAATGCATGAAAAGGTGGTGAAGACAAGTTACAAATGACAATCAAGCATGATGATTCAAAGAGATACCAATCATAGTGATCTTTTCATGATGGCAATGGATGCAGTGAAAAGAGTATCCCATTTTGGGGGTTTGGACCGAAAACTTAAGCTTCCTTCAATGTTTTGCAAGAGGATACTTCCTTTAAGGCTTCTCTTGTATATTCACTAGCCTTATATTCACAACTCATGTACAAAAAGCATCAGTGGAGTTTTATCAATGCAATATCTAGTGAATGTGCTGAAGTCACTAGTTAAATGGACCAATGCCTATGCATGCTAAATCTCTGGAAACACAGAAGCAACTAAGGGACAAATAGAGGCTTTCAAAAAGTAGGACAAAGTGACTTGTTTGTTTTGTTCCTTGGATATGAGTTTGAAAGAACTTAGAGATGGAGAATAGCAACCTTCCAAAAATAGATGACAACTTCAGTGCAACACAGGTTTGCGAGACCAGTAATATTTTGGAAGTGTTAACAATAAATCTCAACTTAGGACAACAATCATGAATACATGTTACATGGAAGACATCTTTGGGAGACAATTTTCAGCATTCTATTAGTCCTAACATGAAAGTCTGACAACAAGATCATAAACCTATGATAACAAAGGCAAGTCTACAGTGATAGAAACAAGGAAAACTCAAGAGAGTTGACAATCCATACTCGACTAGTCATAAAGGAAAATGAATTAGCACATGATGAGATCATCCAGTGAAGACAATGATGGTATTTCCTGTAAGGGATTTAAAGGAGTAGATCATAAGCACATTCAAAAGGACCACCAAATTCATGATTTCAAGGAGGATTCAAAGGGATAGTTCATTATTTTCATAGGGGTTGAATATGTGCATTGACAAGCCATCACGAAGAGACGGGACCCAAACTATAGTCCACAATGGCAGGGAGCAAGAGAGCAGCATATTGGTGGTCTGCTCCTTAAATCACAGAGGTATGGGAAGCATAGTGATAGGATAATTCAATCAAAGAATAATAAAGTCAACATGTATCTGGGGCAATAACTCATAGCAATGAATGAAGGAAATAAGGCAGTTAAAATCAACATTGTATCTGAGACAGTGACATGAAATGTGTAAGCCTAAGAACAATAACCTTGGAGTTTATCAGAGGATCAATTCAACAAAATTTTGAAGCCCTTTCAAAAGCTTTAAACTACACAGGAAGATGGTGAGACATGTAAGTATCTGAGGTGGAGGAAGAATATGGAAGCATTGGTAATGCATTACTTCATGTACATAAGCAAAATGAACAAATTTTCAGCATACTTTTTGAACTTGAGAGCCAGCAAAATGAATATCAACAAACTGAAAAAGAAAATGCAGAGATTATAAAAGAAAGCATTCTACAAAAGTGAAGTACATAACAGAAAATGGTAGTATGAAAAGTTTTTTAAAGTAACCACAAAGATGAAAATCCATTTATGCATTATGGCAGACCATGGTGTGGAGTGGCCTTTTTCTTGCAAATATAAAAAACCCACTTGGGGTTTTGATCAAATGGAGCAACATTGCTTTCTTTTTACCAGAAAGATGAAATGAACTTGAAAAAATAATCTATATTTCACAACAAATCTGAGCCTGTACAAAAATCCAGTGACCCATTTCGGTTCATTACAAATAGTTAAAGAGTTCAACAAAATGAATGCTACAGGAAACCCAAGCAGGGGTTTTTTCTCAAAATGCAAGAAAAAGACAGAAAATCACAAATGCAAGAGGACCCAGTTTACATGATGAGGGCTGAGCCACATTTTGGTTTTCTTTTTCTTTTTTTTCAGAAACCCATCTGGGTTATTAATTTTGCCAAGATTTATGAAAAAGAAGGAAAGTCAAAAGATTACAGGAGGGTTTTTAGAAATGAACATGAAGGACACATTTATCTATTCATGGTCATGGCTAGTGAACCTTTTCCTTCAGGAAAACAATAGAAAACACTGAGTCTATTCAAATTTGCAGATAATGAAGCTTTTCTAAACAATTCCATATAAATATAAAGCAAAATGAGACATTTAAAAGCTTCTATTCGAGCTCTTCTTGCTCACTATCTGGAGGAAAAGACAATATGCAAGGCCGGCTAGGAGCTTACCTAAGCTCAAACACTAGGATGCACAAAGTTGTGCCATTCAAAGCTTCCTGTTAAGCTTTATTAACTTACCATGGCAGCTAAAAGCAAAGAGAATAACCACATAGAAAGATGCAACAGAGAAAGTCCATCAAATTCTATTCATGGCCGTGGCCTGTAAGTCAAGAAGTGGCCTCTAAGTCAAAAGATGTGAGCTTATGTCAAGCAAAAAATGTTTACCTGAGATCCCGTGATGTTTTCATGAAGAGAAATGTCAAAAAATGACCGAGAACCTGTGAGAAGACATCATTTTTCCCATTTTCTCCAAACCCTAATGGTGGCAGAGCGACATCCTCCAGATTCTTCGAAGACCAAATGATGATGTTTTTTCATCATTTTGGGTATTATGTTAGGGTTTGACCCTCTTCTTTGCATTTCGATGGGATGTTTTTATCCTTTCTTTTAAAATCAACACATGAAATGTGATGGGGGCTGATGACCACATATTATTGCCTTAGGAATTTTTTATGCCTTTATTTCTTTTCCCCATTCTTTAAAAGCTTTGCTAAGTCTTCACTATGTCATGTGTTAGCAATTAGGCATTTTATGCCTTAGGGATTTCTTCCCTTATTTGACTTATGTTGAATTGTGTATTGACAATGTGTTACCATGAGACCCTCAAGTGATGCCTTCTCTTGCCAACATCATGTGACCTGGAATATTCTTTCCAAGAGTCTTGGAGGTCGGCCTTATTAGCCAAGTAATATTGATACTATTTTCCTTTGCAAACCATGTGATTATGACATGTGTGGGAAGAATGCAAAATATGGGTGGTAAGTTGATAGTCAAAGTACCTTTGAAGTTTTTGAAAGCTTTTTCCATAGCATTTGATGTTACATTTTATTCCATGTCTGAAAATATCATGTAAGTGATTTTAAAATCACTTTTATTGTGCCTTTTAATGCTAATGCAACATAGAAAAATGGTGGGCCCCTTTTGATTTGAACCTAATTGTAAAGTGATTTGTTAATTGATGTTTTATAAATCACTTAACAAAATCACTATATTCAATGCTTGAAAAGCCATGTTTTTTCAGAAACACACATGTTGCATGATGGGGATTGTGGTCAAATGTTGAAATAGGACCAATGATGATTTGCAAAGGTGTGGGAAGTGTGTGATGTTGTTTGGACTATTTTTAGTGGGAATGAGGCCAATTGGAGGTATTTTTGTCACACTTTTGGGATGGTTATTGGCTTAGCTTGTTTTTTCTCCATGTAGAGGGCATTTTAGAGACTTCTAGAAGGTTCTTTTGGGGCCATTTCTGTTTTATTTGAGGATAATCTTCTAGAAGCACATGTGTTGGAGGTTTTGGTGGGTGTTGGTTAAGTATGTTCATTTTTGAACATTTTAGGAGTTCTTTCTTTTTCAGCAAGAGGATAGCTACTCTCTTGGAGTTATTTTTTATGAAGTTGCATTGTAACTCAAACAAACCTAATATATAGTAAGCACTTTGATTTAATAGATAGAAGCATTGTTACCCTTTTTCTTCATGTTTTGTGGTGTGTTATTAATGGTTGATCAATTTGTTTTGTACAAAATCATTTTCCTTACAACTTGTCCCATGTTTCATGCATCCATTTGATAGAAAATGTATGTTTATAGGTTATAAAATGTGTTGTTTAGTAGTGTTATTGATTGTGAAATTTGTATTTTCCTTTTAAGAACACTGTTACAAACCTCTTTATAAATTATTGATGTAAACTACATTGGATAGGGATTTGTGTGAGTTGGCTTTGAAATATTAGTTTGAGTGTGCAAGGCTGTTAGTAGGTCTAAATTTTTTTGGTGTATCACTTTAGTTTCTTTTCAGCATTAGGTTTATTTCATGCAACTCTTACCCTTATCTTAGAAATTCAATAGTTAGGTGATATCAAATAGGGAAGCTGGCCCACAATCCAGAGGTTTGCTTTCAAATAGGTTACCTACAACCTGAAAGCATTCCAATGTTGGTCCAAATATGCTAAGTGCAACTGGAAAATCTTAGCAAACAGGGTGCAAATTTGGTGTCCTAACACTTCCATCATACATACCTAACCTATCAAATTGCTAGGGCCTTCCTAGCAACATGTGGAAACAATTCATGGGTAAGATATCACAAACAACTTGATCCCTATCTAACCAATTTGGAAATAAATAGTAGCTTGTTCATTCACCAATATAGATTGTTGATCACTAATCCAAGACACTCTATAAGGCTTCTCTAGAGGCATTATTTGCAAGTTTAACTTAGCCACCATGACACTAGATACTATATTATCAGTGCATCTAGAATCAACTACTACTTTGCATACCTTATTTTTGCATCTATAGGCTATCCTAAACAAGGCTCTTCTTTGGATTAGCTCTTTCTCCTTGGTGGTCTTCAACATTTGTATTTTCATCATCAACATCTCACCTAATTCAAGAGTAGAACGTAGAGTACTTGAATTAGAACTTTCACATTCATCTTCTTCTTGAACAATTTGAGCTCTCCTTTCATTCTTCTTTTCTCCAACACTTGAAGTTGAAGCAAGCTTCTTTGGACACTTGAAGAAAGGGTGACCAAACTCACCACACTTGTAGCATCTGCCTAAAAACTCATTAGGATCTCTTCTTGGCCTAAAGCTTGTTCCTCCACCTAGAACATGTTATGAGAGTGAATACTAAAGTGGGTTCAAAACACAACATGAAAATTTGTGGGTATACAATTTTCTATGTTACAATAGCATCTTAGATTGAGATCAAGATATATCCTATTGAACCATATTCATTCCCTAGAGCTTCCCAAACTCCTCACATAATGTTCCAATATCTATTTATTTCTCTCAAATAGTGGCCTATATGTGCCATACAGTTGATAGGTCAAATGTGTGGTAAAAGTGTCATTCAGAAGTATGTCATGGTTGTTTAAGGCTTAATATATGAAATAGTTTATCTCTCTCCCACTAAATACACCAAGGTATAAATAGAGACTTTATTGCTCCTAAAATTGTAGCATCTTTTCAAGCTCTACTTAGGCTCTCACCTATGACACTACATGCACATCATGGAGATAACCCTACATGTCACGATGACTGAAAAAATAATGGAAAAGAATCATGTCAACAGCCCATCATGCATGTAATCTTAAATGATCTAGTATAATAGGATGAATAGTACAACCTAAGTCATGATTGATGATGAGAGAGATGGGTGTGATCCAATCAAATACATTTCCTAAGAGATTACAAATCTCATTAGTCATATCCTAATAATAATATAAAAATAAGACAATATCAAATATAAAACCATGACTAATATAGCTTTATCATCGACCTACCAATCTACATCGGTTGATACTTATTGCAAGGGATTAATGTTTTAAGCACCCGAAGGATCAACTCCACCCATGGACTTTGTAGTTTTGGGAGAAACAAGAGGATGGAAAGATGGTGTCCTCTCATGTTGAGCATGCCCCATATTTTGGAGAGGCCACCATATCATCTACATTAGCTAAATATATAAAATAACTACCTCATCACCACTAGTGTCCATCTACTTTGAGGATAGAGGACTCATCCTCTCCTATCACTAGAATAGTGACTTATGATTTCTCCTATATAACAACAATATTGGGAGCACAATCTACTAGGGCCAAATTGATGCAAAACCTACTCATAATAAAGTTTCTCTAAAGTTGTGTTGCATTTTCCAAATAACCATCAAGAGTGTTGAGTGTGACCCAACTAAAATTAATCATTAGTGTCCATGACTAGCTATTTGTAAGTATTGAACCATGTTGTATCAATCAATCTTAAATGATCAAACACCCACTTTTATGATTTAAGGGTCCACTCTTCTCATTAATAACATATCTTAATAATGTCCCATAAGACTAGTGTTGTGTGTGGTATGGTTGGATAATAAGGTAATCCTGGTGGCATGGTACTTTAAGATGATAAAAACACTCAACACTATAGTAGATAGCCCCCTTAAAGTATCATCAACCCTCACCCATGAAATTATGTAGGTAATCATATAATTAGGGTAGAAGGTAATTGCACCAAGAAAACATTATCTACTACTTCTCTACCTCTCTACATGAATGTATCAAATAAGATTTTTTTTAGTTGTCACTTTTCACCATTTGGTTATTCTTGACATTTTTATCCCCTAGATTTGACAATTATTAGGTTCTTTAGAAGTGTCCAATTCACCCATATCTAATAGATTTCCTTGATCTTAAAATAAAATTAGCTTGATTTATAATTTTTATTTATTTAAGATGGACACATATCACACTATTATATATAAAAGTTGGGCCTTAATCTCCCCAATTTATCAAGGGTTATTTTTTATTTTCTATACTCACCCCATTTCAGCATCTTTGTTTTAGATTTATTTATTGACAAAAAATTTAGATGTTGTTCATCACCATAAAACTTATATATTAATACAAAAATTTACTCACTGAATTATAAAAAAATAGTACAAGATATTGCCATTCTCTCTCAAATTTGACTTTCAATATGAAAAAATAACTTAGGATACTATGCTTCTTTGTATTGGATTTTTCAAGGTTTCTATAGAATTTTTAAGAGGTCATTTCTTAAAGTAAACCATGGTATCAAACCATATGCAACACAAATTCTAGATTTTAAAACTTTTTGTTTTTTTGAAAATCTCTATCAAAGAGGATAACACTCTTTCTATTATTTTAAAGTACCAAATTACATATTTTAGATTAAATTTTGCATCGGGCATAGATTACATAATGAATTATTTTTAGAAGATCTTAAAGTCATCGAGTGTTTTTGTTTTGTTGATGGTGGTTTCTTCCTCTTCACCTTTATCCATTCCTGTTCAATTTCAAGAGGACTGTTGATGTTTTTTGCTTTTAAATTTTCATTATTAACAACAACAACTAAAGAATGTGAATCTGTTTTCTCCAAGAGGGATGAAGAAGCCAACGAATCCTCTTTTGTCTTCTTATAAAACACAACCTCTTGGGATAGGTGAGGCACCTTTGGAATCTTTTATTGGATCATGGGGGAAGAAGTTGCATCAATTTTCTTCGAAGGAGAGATTACATACTGATGGGATTCCACCCCATCCCACCAAGACAACTTGCTATCCTTAAAACGACCCCTGCCACATTGTGCAGTAGCATGTTTGGTTGCAAAACTTATTCTGCACCTAAAGGCAATTTTTTTGTAGTCTATTGGTTGACACCATCATCTATTTCCAACTTTGAGAAAAATATTTGTTGGAAGCCCTTTTGTAACATCCATTTCAACACAAAGGTGTGCAAATGTAAAATTTTCATAATTGATTGTTTCCTTTGACATGTTGTGGTACTTGCCCAACCCATTGCCAATCGCTTTTAAAAAATCAATTTCCCAAAATTGTAGTGGAAGATAAGGTAAGCAAACCCACAAAAAGGAAGAAGAAAAAGTCTATGTCCAAGGATCAAACAAAGGGAACCATGGTTTCATACATAAGAAATCTCCTTGATAAAACTAGGGCCTAGTGTTAAGAGTCATTTCTCTATCTTCTAGTGAATCAAATTCCAATATAAAAAAACCTTTTGCATAAGGATAGATGCTAATTTCTTCCTCTAGATAATATTTCCAAAGCATGCTAATCCATGAATGAAGATCAATTAAATTTAGCCATTCCTTCGTAAATCTACAAACAAGGGCATGGGCTTGTAGGTATACTTCTCTATCACCAGTGGTGCTATCTAGGCAAATCTCTGGGGCATTTGAAGAACAATGGATTGCAAAAGGAAGGTTTTGATTTTTACAGCCTTGAGAAGAGAGAGGTTTGGAGAAAGAAACTATTTCACTGTCCTCCAACTAATCATCCATACCCAATGTGGCCTTGTAATTGGGTTGTGACTCCTTAGTTTTGTCAAAAAAATGTTCCCCCAACACCCGTGCAGTATCCAATCCTAGCTAGGAAACTCTTTGGCACACTGTTGCAGGAGAATGGAGAAGAGGCGATGAAGGATCAAAGGAAAAAAAAACCATCGAGCTTTTCAAGGAAGGTGGAAATTGTTGCAGACTGCGCCTTCATCATACCTGTCGATATAAAGAATGATTTTAAAACTTTATTAAATAGAAAAGAACATTATAACATATCTTGATAAATTAATAAGATCTCATTGAATGAGTTAGATATTTATTTTAGAAACATATCTTCACAAAGAAATTCACATTGCAAGAGGAATATTATAAAAAAATTAATATATAGATTAAAGAAAAAAATAACAATCTTACACTACAAAACTTGGATATGATTTGTGGTGAAGAAAGATTAAATTTGGTTATTGGGGATCCTTTATTTTTATCATCCACTAGTCTAAAAGGGATTTATTGTCTACATTCAAATTCCCACAAAAGAGCCCAACATTAGAAAAAAGAAGAATCAAATCTTAGTTGTTAAAATTAAATGACATCCACATAAGAAACCAAAGTGAAATACACAAAAACAAGCTCATATATGTCAAAATTTTAAATATTTTATTATCCAAAAATATTAATAACCAATATGTACACAAATAACTTTGAAAATTAATTGTAAAGGAAGAAGGGCCCAACATATGCAAGACAAACCTTAATCTTCATTATTGAAATTAAAAGGTAGCCACTAAAAAACTTTCAAAATTAATTATTGAAATTAAAAGGTAGCCACTAAAAAACTTTCAAAATTAACAATACAAAAAGTAAGTCTAATCATAAAAACTAAATCATATCCAAGAAAGAAAATAGAGAAAAATCTATAAAGTAGACCAATAATGGTTTATTCTTACAATTTTTAAAAACCATTCAAACCAATAAATATCTATTTTTTTATGAGATCTAATAACTACCTATTGATAATAACAACAAATTAAATGTAAAATTTTCTTAAGAAAATAAAAAATGCTCATCCTTAAGTATGCGCAATATTTTTTCCAAAAATTGATGCCCTAATATAAAAATGTAAGCTCTAGAATAGGTAAAATTATTAACAAAGAAAATAGTAAAGAATAAGTAGCCATTGCCACGTATCAATGATCTCTTCGATCAAATGCGGGGTGTGACTGTGTTTTCAAAGATTGATCTATGTTTTGGATGTCACCAACTAATAATCAAGGACAAATATATTCTTAAGACAACTTTCAGAACTAGATACAAACATTACGAGTTCACAGTATTACCTTTTGGACTGACGAATGCACTAGCAACATTCATGAACCTAATGAACAATTGATGTATTTAGAGACTGCTTAGATAGGTTTGTGTTGGTATTCTTGGACGACATCTTAATCTACTCCAAGAATGAGTAAGAACATCACAAACATTTGGAGATGGTGTTGCAACGATTGAGAGAACATAAGTTGTATGGGAAACTCTCAAAGTGTACCTTTTACCAAAAAGAGGTACAATATTTGGGACATGTAATCTTAGCAAATCGAATTGCAGTTGATCATGTGAAGATTAAAGCGATATTAGAATGGTGAGTGCCCAAGAGTGCATTTGAAGTCAAAATTTTTATGGGTTTGGCTAGGTATTACCATAAGTTTGTAGAGAATTTATGTACCCAATTCTAGTGAATTGAGGAACTTGGTATGGAAAGAAGTTCACAACACACCATACTTAGGACATCTTGGTGTCACCAAAATGTTGGCTGATGTAAATCCATTATATTTTTGGAAGGGTATGAAAGGGGATTTGTAAGGTTTGTAGCTAGTTTCTTGGAGTGCCAAAGAGTGAAGGAAAAGCATCATTATCTTGCAGGTCTTTTATATCCACATGAAGTTCCAAAAAGTAAGTGGCAAGTCATTAGCATAGGCTTTGTGCAAGGATTACCTATGTCAAGGAATAAGCACAATGCTATTTTGGTAGTAGTGGATAAGCTCACTAAGGTAGCTTACTTTATACCAGGAAATCTTACCAATGGAGCTCTTGTAATAGCTTAGAATTTTTTTCAAGAGATATTTAGATTACATGGGATTCACAAGAATATTATATCTAATAGGGATGCTTGTGTGACATCTAGATTTTGGAAACCTTAATTTCTACACTTGGAATGAAATTGAATATAAGTTTTGCTTATCATCCAGAAATTGATGGACAAACTGAAAGGGTAAATCAACTATTAGAGGACCTACTAAGGATGTATTGCATGGATAAACAATACAAATGGGAAGATTACCTACCATTGGTTGAGTTTGCATATAATAACTCTTATCATTCTACAATCAAGATGGCTCCTTTCAAAGCATTATATGGCAAAAAATGTTGGACTCCTATAAGCTAGGATAAGCTAGAAGATAGGATAAGCCTTGGGCTAGAGATGTTATCTGAAATGGAAGAGAAAGTTGGAATTATTAAGCAGAGATTAGTAGAAGCTAATGATAGGAAAAAAAGTTATGTTGATATCAAACAAGTACCCAAAAGTTTCTTAGTAGGAGAAAAGGTTTTGTTAAAGGTCAAGCCTCATAAGATTTCTATCAAGTTTGGAAATTTATCAAAACTAGCTCCACGCTATGTAGGTCCTTTTGAGGTTCTTGAAGAGATCAACCCTGTAGCATATAGGAATGCTTTTCCACTAGCTCTTGTCAAGATGCATAATGTTTTCATGTATCTTATCTTAAGAAGTATACCCCAAGTGATAACCATGTTATTGATTGGAATGCTTGATAGGTGCAGGATCCAGGGGTGGTAATAATAGAGCCTCTCAAGTGCTCAGAACATGTAAGCTCCACTTATGTAATAGAGAGGTTTTGCAGTGCAAAGTCCAATGGAACTAGTATGCATAAGATTCTACGACTAGGAAGATTATGTTGAGATGAAGTAGAAGTTTTCACAAGTCTTGTAGGATTTTGAAAACTCTAGAAAACAATAATACTTTGAAATGTGATGATTAGTGTTTATGTTATGTCCATGTCGATACTTAATAAATCATCGGGGGCAATGATTGCACTGGGGGGAATATGTTACACCCCAAGCAATGCTACCTATTTATTATTACCTTGTATGGTCAAATTGATTGAATAAATGAATGTGTTTTATGGATTTCTACATGAATGTGTTTTATTAATAATTATATGAATTTTTTTAATGAATTTTGAATAGAAAAATGATGAATGAATGATTGATGCACTTTGATATTTTATAATGTTTATATCTATGAAACGTATGATGCCTATGATTATGTTATGTTTGGCTAACTACAGTTATGATGTACCAAGTTGAGTGTAGGAATAGGTTCAATCCTCTAGAAGAGAGGGGAAATATCACTCAGGAGAAGAACTTGGTTTGGTAACCCTTAACGAGCTTAAAGTGAGAAATCACACACTCACATCCTAATTGATCATAGAGTCAAGTCAATTTTGGGAAAAGTTAAGTAAAATTTGTTGAGAATGTTGTGATTGAGAATTGTGATTAAGTCTTGATGTCTTGTATCAGTCTTTCCTTGTATGCTTATTGTGTTATCAATGTGATATATGCATAAGATGTATATATATGCATTTGTGTATATGTCTGCGACAGACTCATACATGTGAGTATGTACATGAGTATACGTAGGTAGACGTACCTACACATGCTCATGGATGGATCACTCATATGCATGGGGATGCCGATTGGACTAAATTGACATATATATATGTGTGTGTATATGCATCCCATGTATGTATGTCAATCAATGGGATTGTATGTATGAGTATTTTATAAAGATAATGAAATAAGATTATGCATATGTGGTATATATATATATATTTATATATAATTGTATATATGTGTAATACTATTCTTTATTTATATAAATATGTTTGTAAACCTTATGAAATAAATAAATAAATATTTATCAATATATATATATATATTGATACATAAATATATATAATATATATACTATGGAATATATATATGAGATTTGAAGTTATTAAAATAAATCATAAAGCGCATAAGATAGCACTAATCATATTATTAGTAATATGCAACAATGCATATAATATATTCCATGTGAGGTGCATGAAGCATAAAGCACAAATTTATGTGGTGGTTAATCCATTGCATAAAGTGAAGAATGACTAATTCAAACATTAAAACTAAGCACGTATGAAGTATTGTAGTTGTGTTAAGCACTTAAGAAAGGAAGTAAATGTTCTGTGGAGCAAGGAATAAGTTAGCAAGTTGTGCTTGTGAAGGTGGTGCCAAAGCATAGAAATGGTGCCATATTTCATAGAGGTTGTAATGCAAAAGAAGTCTTATGAATTTGAATAAGTTTTCAAATTAGTGTTTTGAATCAGTCAAGTGCAAACTTGACATCATTTTGAAATAGAATTCAAATTAGGAAACCTATTATCTACTTACCATAGCAAATACTAAGTCGAATCAGCTTAAGAACTATCATGTGTTGCAAACCTACGAGTGGGTCAATCCATGAGGAAGAAATGTGTCAGAGATGCTTATTTGTAGCCTTCAGTTGCTCACAAGTTAGTATAAATAGAGGTTCCCATTCTACCAAATGCTACACTTATCTTTTTTATTATCCTGGTATTGTTTTGTTGTTAGTTGAGAACCTGTGAGTTGAGATTTATTTTGGTATTTTGTATTTGTGCTTATTGTGAGATTTTGTGAGAAGATAGAAGGGAATAGTCAAGTGGAACTTGGAGGAGGTGTCAATCGATTTGAGGATTCACACTAGGAAGGAGTATAATCAATTGGAGCTTATACAATCATGCTAATTTCTATACCTTAGTCTTAATGTTGGAAAGGATAAATTATTTTGTTTTCTATGTTGGAAAAAGAGTGTTTTTGAATATGTTGTGGTGTTTGTATGAGTTTTATTGTTTCATGGCTATGCAATATGTTGTAGAACCTATCTTGTAGATTATGTCTTTATGTACCCTATGTATATATGGGATTTTATTTTGTGCAACATAATTATACTATGTGTAGTTATCTTCGCTTTATGAAAGGATTCTCTGTTAGACGTATGTAGCACTATGCAAGATGTTTAAACACTTGGCAGTATAGTTGTATTGTTATGGGATGATTATGTGGGGTTATTCCTGGGATTGGTTAGATCCGTGAGAAAAGGGGTAACCTAGATATAGAGAATAATGGTCATTATAAACCAATTCAAACTAGGAAGGTGGGTGAACGTGTGACGTCTACTCTAAGTTAAGGGTAATGGAAACTTTGGCCAAAATAGTGTAAGTAGCCACTGTTTACACTGTCAGTTTCACTATGATTTGGGATTATGTATTATGCATGGGATGTTCATACATGTAAGTTGTAGCCACTGTATGTCAACTTCTAGAAATGTATAGGACACAACACCAAGCTCAAAATAGGCTATTGTTATGAGGTTACCAATCGTCAAAGGGCAAGGCCATCTTACTAGTTAGGTAGATGTGCAGGGGACCATAATAAGTTTGAGAATGGTGGAAAAGCAGTTGAGTGATGCTTCTCCTCTTCATTTGGAAACCAATACTTGAGGGTGAATTCCTAGACCATTGTACTTTATACTTGTTGTAAGCTTGTTTAAAGCTATGTATGTATTTTGTATCCATTTCTATCAAAATTGAAAATATGAAATGTCATATGGAACTCATGTATCATCATTATTTGAATTAATGAAAGGAATTCTTTTGTATGCACAATGGTAAAGTTTGAAATGGGTTTCAAATGCACATTTAATATTCAAAAGAAAAGAAATTTTTTATTGCTCTTAAAGGTTAGTTGCATAAAATTTTCACTTGTGGGTAAAACTGATTAGGTTGAAAATAGGGTTTACCAAAATGAAATGAATCAAGATGATAAACCACTAGACTTTTCCCACACTAAAAACTTGATTCAATTTGCAATTATGAGAGACAAAAGATGCAAATAACAATAAGAAATGATACTTAACTGTTATAGCAACTATGAGGGAAGTTTTTAGAGTTCAAAGAGGTGTGTACCTTGCTTCAAGAAGCTTATTCTTAGGGCACAAAGGACTCATTCTCCTTTAGTGGAAAATGGGTCCCTATTAGGGTTTCTGAAACTGAGATATGGGTTATTTTCCTTGATGTCTGCACTCTCAGATTCTCAGTTGTTAGCTCAAGAAAACTTGCACTTAATTTTGTAGCTTCAATTCTTCGTTCTTGAACTAAGCTATGGGTTATTTTCCTTGATGTTTGCACTCTCAGATTCTCAGTTGTTAGCTCAAGAAAAAATGCACTTAATTTTGTAGCTTCAATTCTTCATTCTGGAACTTTAATGATCAACTTTGCAATTTGACAACTTTGACAATTTTTCTCCAAATCTTTCATCCACTTGATCTTCAACCTGTAAATATGCAAATAAAAATTCAAGGGAAGAAAAACTTGTTTATTGTTAGTGAATAGGGGTTTGCCTAAGTCAAACCCCTTCTATGTAATTAAACCAAATGATGAGACAATGAAACTGAAGCATTCAAAACATGAAATGACGCGATGTAGATACCTTAGATGTTGTCTTGTAATACAAATCTACAATCTAACATTTAGCGGCCATGAAGAATGTAGATCTTGATCCTTTAATATGATGTGAAACAATGCTTGCAAGTAGATCCTAAATGCTACATCAACTTTCTTAGCTCAACAACATGCATGAATGCATCAAACCCTTGACATGATGGTATGATCTTGAATTGCTGCAATAAACTCTTGAAAATATGCCTTGAAATGTCTTTGAAAATTCTCTTGAATTTCTCTATAATGCTCTTGTAAAGTATTACGATGTCTCATAAAATTTCTAGGAGAAACAATGTGAATTAACCCCCTATTTATACTAAATTAGGAGATCAACCCCGAAATTCAAACAAATAATGCCAACACCAAATTTGGAAATAAACATGATTAAATTCCTAGCACAATGAAATTCAAAAAGGAGGTCCTCATTAAGGGAGGACCCATTTGCCACCTAGGGTGAATGGGTCCTGGCTCAATTTTATAAGATCTAACTCCGGGGGATGGAAAGAACACTAAAAACCCATTTAGAATCAACTAATAAAGGGGGGTCCTATGGAGGGAGGACCCATTCACCACCTAGGGAAAATGGGTCCTAGCACCATTTTTTAGGACCTTGATTTTTCCAATTAATTGTTATGAAATTTGAATTGTGGATGTTGGGATAGATCTTCGAGAGGTGTCATAAATAAGGCTTGAATTTGAATTAAAGGGGTTAATTAACTCGAATTAACCACAACTAACTAAGAGGACCCTAGATAAGTGTGAAAGTGTGTTACAAAACTTTACAACACTATAAATAGGGTACACATTAAGTACATTTCATTAAAAGGAGCCCATTAGGCTTAATTCATTAAATGAACCCTAGAAAAATGTGAAAGTGTGTTACAACACTTTACAACACTCCTGCAAAGGACAATTTAAGGTACATTTTAATTAAATAAGGACCCTAGAATGATTTGAATGTGTACAACACATTACAACACTATTCTAGGATACAATTAATTCAAATTTATGTCAATTATCCAAATTAAGTGTGAAAAAGGATTACTTTTTTTGACACTACAAAAACATAGGAAAATTACTATATAGAACAATGGGCATGTTACAAAAACTGAAATAAAATGATTTATTATTGATACCCACACGGAATTACATCATATTTTATGTCATATACAACAAATAATGACCATGAACAACTCTAGCAAAATACATCACAACTCTCTGAATTGGAAGCCAAAACTTACACCAAAACTAGAGCAAACTCCACACAAAATCACCCAAAAACTCATACAAAGTTCCAAGAATAAAATTAAATACATGAATGCTATAATAAAATAAAAATATATTGGTCACAACATTAATACAATCTGAAACTCAAAAATATACACTATGCACTCCAAACTACACCAAACTCCCATAATCAAATTAATGAAAGAATATCAAATAGAAAGCTTTCAACATAGTGACAATCTTTGAATGGAATTACACTGGGAGACCCTCAAAACCACTATCTTTGAGCCTTAATCCCCTTGGTTTACCAACCTCAGAGATTCATCCTTCATCGATTTACCAGCCTCTGAAGAAACTTCACAAAGAAAATGATGCATAGAATGAAACACAACTTGGAAAATAAGAAATAATATATCAAACCACCACCAACACCAATTTGGGCACCCAAATTCCACACCCAAGGGAGGGAAATATAAATTTGAAAAGTTGTAACTCCTGCCAACAAGAATGGGTCACCATATAGTTTATAACTCCCACTGCCAAGAGGAGAATCACCAATTTGACTATTAACATGCTCCACTATAAACCCATGCCCAACTTTGTCCCAAAATATAATTTAAGAATTCATAAATTTATAATTAAATAATAATTTAATTAATTCACTTTGAAAACCTAACTTTCTTGATTCATCGACAAGTCTTGACTTGCTACATAAGAAATTGAGCTTACCAAAAATAGTGAATGTTATTTTTATAAAAGGGTACATGACAATTTTGCTCTAATGGTGACTAGACTTATAGGAGTTGAAACCATAGAAGCACCTTTAACACTTGTAGTTGCATGGAAGAGAGAAAATGATAGACCTTTTTTTAGAAAATGAATTGGAATATATTGCACTATATTCATTATCCCATCACTTCAAAAAACAAGGAAGAATTACAGGTCATGATTGTAGCATGTAAGGTCACCTTAGATCTTATAAAATCTACAAAAATGGTAGTCTAGAATAGACACAAGGACCATCAAGAGTTACAATTCACCATCATATTAATGACAACAAAGGTCATCCTCATCTTGCATAATTGAAAGTATAATTGAATCTACACCCTGAGATGAATTACTATTTTTGGGTGAGAAAGCCCTTTGGAGTAATTATAGCATTAAATTTGGTCATTAATGGCACTTTGGGTCATGTAGGGAGGTACATGGAAGTTCTACAATGCAAAATCTAAGAGTTTCAAAGTTGTGATCTCTTTAGGGATAAGGGATCAAGAATACCATAGAATCCATACCATTTTTTGTGGATTAAGGATTGGGAGTACACCATACCTGATACACAAAGAACACTAATAAAGGCATTTTTGCATCATCAACACTGAAAGGATACATGAAGGGAAATATTGAGAATTGTGGATTAGGGATACCAAGGAATTCATTCCACAAGTCATGCAAGTAAAGATTGGTCCAAACTCATGAACTTGATAAAAAAAGGTGTGGAATTTTATGGATTGGGAGTTAAGAATGCCTCATAACTCATACCCATAAGTATAATGTTAAAGGTATTCTAACATCTCTAACTCTAAAAAGTATATAGAAAGAAATATCAAGAGTCAGAGAATGAGAATACCAAGGAACTCATGTCACAAAGGATGCACATAAATGGATTATTAGAACTGTGACTTTGAAATGTAACTTAATGCAAACCATTAATGTTGGGGGTTCGCAGAAAAGTATGCTAGTAAGATAAAGTATGAAACTCTAGCAAAGAAAAGGGAAAAAATGGGGATGGGAGGAAAGGTATGCCATGATGGAAAACTTTGAAACTCTAAAAATTTGCATATAGGAAAAATACTAGAAATACCCTAGACTTAGAACTTTTGAGATCTTTGAGAACATATTGGTAGCGACATGGGGGTGATGGAGAACAAATCTTAGGAAAATTTTGACCAAAGGAGACTAGGAAAGATCTTAGATCGGTTAGAAAAGATGGGTATAATGAAGCCCGAATGCACAAAAGAGTTAGACTGAAGCATAATTGGACATAGTAAAATTAGGTGTTAATAGGAAGGAATTTTTATCATAGCATGGTTTTAGCTTTGATTCCTCCTCTATCGAATGGAGTAGGCTTATTCACTCTCAAGAAAAACCATTAGCCATTGTGTTTCCTAAGCAACCTTATCATTTAAAAAAAATAGCGATATATGGTACTTCTCTTCCTTGAAATGGTCCTCCTAGTTAGTTGTCAAAGATTATTTTGGCTTGAAGTACAAGCAATTTCTTATTTGTGTAATCTTTAAATTAAACTTCATTTAACTAAAAAATTGTGCACCCCAACCCCTTGTAGTTTTTTTAAGATTTTGCTTTGGCGTTCTTCTCATCATTTTTCTTTCTTTGTATTAAAGAATGTTATCTCCTTCCTAAACTATCCTTATTCGCCAGGCTCAATATCAAATGAATATACAAATTCAATCATAAAATTGGTCTAAGTTGAGTTGTCAAATATGAAGTTCAAAGCAAATACATATGCACAAATGCTTGCTTGGAAAATTTTACACTACAAATTGCTAGTTGACAAGAGATTAAAATGCTTGCATGTTCATCTCATTAAATATTTCTTTTGTCATGTAGATGAAACTTTGGAACATCTATAATGGGACTATATGTATGTTGAAAGATTGTGGTCTTCTATTTTTAGAGATCTACCTGTAAATTTTGGGCATCATTTGAGTTGGAAAAGAGATTTATTTGGATTGGGATTGAAGAATAATATTGTAGCAAACTTAGTTAGATATGTTAATCTTTTGCATCTATGGAGAACTAGATGTTCAATTATATTTTTAAATTTTTACAGTCATCCAAAAATTAGAATTTTAAGGCTCTACTCTAACATTTTCCTCCAAATTGATCTCTTGTTATCTTTACAATAGATTTCATCAAAGATCAATAAAGGAAGTGTCTATCAATTGTAACATATTCATTTTCAAATCAACAAATTCTAAGTCAACACAATGCCAATCACAGAGCTTAAAAACTTCTTCAACAACAAACTACAATTTTATATAATTCTATATAATGCTGATTTGTGTTGCCACTGCTATTTTATTTCTCGTTGTTGACATGTTTTCAACTGTTATTATACTATTATAATCAGATTGTCATGATTGTTAAAATTGTTTCCATATCTTCATACTTTTATATTATATGATATCATTTTATCATAGCTTTTGATTTATAATAAGACATCATAGAAAACCTTGGCTTATCGTGAATCTACCTAGTTAAGTCCATTGACCCACATTATGAGCCACCATTTGATTTCCAATTTGTAAACTAGGAGTTATGGACTGAACTAGGTAGCAAGAGGAAGGAAGAAAAGTCTACCAATCTTCTTTGAAAAAGGCATGTATTCCAAAACTGTCTTAACAAACAATAGTGTAAATATTCCTTGGTACTTCATGCTGATGGTTGGAGTCATTAATTCATTTTGTCTTGAACGATGTGTAAAGAAATGATGTGGATTGAAAAGTACAAGCATTCTAAGCATTGTAGTGTCCCACGAATACCTATTTTAGGAGACACTAATTCCCACAAACAGCTTTCCTTTAAGGATCAACGGTTGTCCTTTCTTCGAAGGAATGAATAGACACTCTCATAGAGATTTGTGTGAGGTCGTTTTCCAACTTGGAGGTGAGAATGCATGGTGGTAGATATTTATTGGTGCCTTCCAAGTCATTTAAATGGAAAAAAAACCTTAAGGTACATTGTTTGTTCAGTTCTTGTTTTGATTGTCCAACAATGTTGTATAAAGCGATTAAGAAGAAGCTAAGTTTACAATTAAAGGCTCAAAAATAAGTTTAAATTGGAACATGTCAATATTATTTCTTAATAGTAAGATGGTTAATTTTATTTTTGTTTTTTATATTGTTTAGTGTATGATTTAGAAGTAAGTTAGAATGGTATGATTAATTTTCTCTTGGTTATGAAGTATTGAATTTTCAGTAAATGTAGAAGAGATTCTCAGTGTTTCTCTCAATGTGTTTGTCAAGTCTATCCTGAATAACTCCTTGTTTAAAGATCTATTCTTGCACTTGTTTCATTTATTGGATAAACTATTAATTGGATTTGAGAATGTCATGCAAGAGGTTCTATAATTAATTCATCTAGGAAATTATGCTAAATTAAATCTTCTATAAAAGATTGATCACAAATTGTCTATTAGATTCCAAAATAATATTCAAATTGGTGTTGAATCTAAATAAAACATTTTTTTAAACAACTTACTAACCAAAGATGGAAAGGAGATCCTTCAAGATAGCTTGTTAATAGTTATGAGAAAAGTTGCATTCATAAAGGACATGTCTTGCATGAGGATAGATTGAGCATGATAGAGGTTGCAACTAAATGAATCAAACATTGTTCTTAACTAAGGATTTGAAGTGTGGTAGTTTTAAGGAAAGTACTTAAGAATTGGCATCAACTTTAGATTGTCATAGGAAAAACTTAAGCTTAGACCAACTTGACATTAAGGTGGGGAACAAGTAGAAGCTTAAATAAGATAAATAGCTTAAGATTATGCATCCACTTAATTTTGATAGCTTAGCCTTAGATGGTGGTAGAGACATGGTTTAGGGACATGGTTTATTCTCATGGGTATGTAATTTTTACTTATGGATATGAGTTCCAATATATAGGGTTAGAGTGGCTATTTATCATTTAGAGGGTGAAGTATATTTGTGGTGGGATCACCCAGAAATTATGAACAATTATGATATATACAATATAATAAGGGATTTTTTTGAAAGAAATTTAATCAAGATTATCTTAGATCAACATAGAGACCATAAGTTTATAGTTTTTCACATAATACAATTGAATACTCTTACAATTGTTGAGCATACAGATAATTGTATGGGTTTATTGAGATATTTGTATTATCTAATGACATAAGATGATTGTGTTAGTAAGTTTATCTTGGGGATTTATAAGGAAATTATTTATGCTACAAAACCTATTAGCCTAAGACCTTAACACAAGTAGTAGATAAAACTATAATTGTAGAACATAGAAAAAATAAGTTTGAGAGGAGATAAAAAAATAAAGAAAGAAATGGTTTTAAATCACAAAATATGAATAATCAAAGATGTCCTCCCTTGAACAATAATATAAAAAGGTTCAAGAGGAATTTTGAGAGAAAATAAAATCCACACCATAGAATAACAAGAATGTTGGTAGGAAACCAAAGGAAAGAAATAATGGTAAGTTGCCTATGACAAATTATTGGATTTGTGGCTTAGATATCAATTTTAGAGGGATTATCCTCAAGTTAGTGGGAGAGATTTAAGGACTCAACCTAATATTTATTTAGTTGTGGAAATGTGGGAGGTAGATAGCTAATCCAATTTGATAGAGTTACATGGTGCATTTCATAATTTATCTATTTACATATTGGTTAATTTAGGGACTACAAGTAAATTTAAGTCATCTTTTGATCCTTGAATATTTGGATTCCTCTAAAAAAAGTACTGTAAATTCAAATTAAATGGCATGTTATTTTAATCCCTTCTATTAAAGATATAGTTTTTGAAAGATGGAGAATAAGAAGGGCACCCAAGAGAAGTGAATTATCCACCTTTTCTTGTCCTATTTTATATTTTTTACTCTCTTCAAATGGGGAGGAATGCCCCACTTTTTTTCCAAGTAGGAGGTGTTGATGCCTAAAATTACTAGGCAAACAACCTTATGGGAAACTCAGTTAATGGGGGGACCAATTGCGCTAAACTGAGTAACCTCTAGGTTATTGGGGGGTTGAAAAGGGAAAATGAAGCATAGATATTAAAATAAAATCTAATATAAGGCGATGCGCCAAGATTTAAGTATATAGGCATAGGGAATCTTTCTTTTAGATGAGATTTGAGGGCTTGTTCAACAATCTTCATGTCTAAAATAGCATAAAGCATAGATGAAAAATCTAAAAATTCCATCAAATAACATAACATAACTTCCATATACATTCACTAAACAAGAATAGTTCAAGACATGATCTAAATTAGCAATTTATATTGAAATTATAGAAGTCTTGCAGATAAACTACTCAGTACAACAAACAACACAATATAATGTCTTATCAATTAACTAAGAAACAAAGAGGTTGAAAAAATTGGCACAGTCTATAAGTCTTAAGACAATAATTAAAAACAATACAAAGGCCTATAGTCTTTTAGTACTTTTTTTTGTGTATATTTGAACCCTTTTGAGAGAGTCAAAGTAGTATATATAGATCCTTCCACCGCTTGAAATCCAATAACCAAAAATATTCCCCAGGCATGGGCCATGCCACCCATCGCAATGATTCTCCAAAATTGACGCAACATAAAAGATTTTGAAACATGGCATTTAGTTGCCTTAGACAAAGTGTGCCCTTCACAATGATGGATGTGGAATTAGAGGGGAAGCAACAAAATTCTCATGAAGACATGTGCCTAATCGTCTGAAGATTTAGTTAGGACATGTGGTGTAGAGGCGGGCCTCTAATTATTCCTTTCTTCATTTGGGACTAAAGTCTTTGAGAAGGTGATAGGTGGCACATAGGTGGGGATTCTAATTCTTCCTTTCTTCATTTGAGACTAAAGTCTCTACGAAGGTGACAAGTGGTGCAGAGGCAGGGATTCATTCCTCCCTTCTTTGCAACCATGATCCTCGCGAAGGTGACACGTGGAGCAAACCGTGCATAAAGCCTTGATTGTGGGGCCTACCCAAAAGGTGACTATAGAATGATGCAACGTGGCACACAAACAAAGCTTAGAGAAGAATCTAGGGAAAAGAGTTCCCAAAGGCACATGTTGTCTACACATGGTGTAAGCGAATGAAGGTGCTACCAAAAGGGGGCCCAAAATATGCAACATACAAAGTGTAGGCCAAGGCTATGCAAAAACAATAATACCAACTCGAAGGTAGGTTTAAGGATTTTAAATCAACAACTTTTGGCGATTATCAGGGGCATTTCACTTGTAGAATGGGAACCCAAAAATTTTGCTTCAGAGACTAGAGCCTTGTCCATTGGGAAATATTTAAAGCTTTGAAAGGGCGGTCTACAGAGGCAGCCAGTTGACCTCAGATGGAATTGATAAAGTGTGCAAATTCTCTTGCGCCTCATGCAAATCGATAATTTCTTTGAAAGGTAGCTCCATGGAGATTCTGGTTTCAGACTCAAGCTGGAACATAAGCCACACTACTAAATGAATAGCACCTTCAATGTCTACGGACATGGGAGGTTGATTGAATAATTGGAAAGAAGATTGATCCTGCTGCTTATCCTCGATCCTTGCCACAATATGCTTTGTCATGGCCACTGAATTGTCAGAGAGGAAAGGTGAAGGAAAATCCACCTGAGTCAAATGGAAAAATTGCATCTACATATTACTCATAGTCCAAATTAGTGATACCAAACAACTATTAGCTTCGAGCATTGCTACATGATAACAAATGAATTCCTTCACCTTTTTGATAGTAGACCTCCGATCATCTATCCCTGCCTTTTCCAAGTCTGCATTTGAAACCGTGTACAATTTTTCTAGCAACTTCTTAGCCTTGGAAACCTTCTCAACAATAAATTATGGTACCTTATCAATGTTACCACACACCTCCCTACTTAAATTCTTCACATCCGCCTTGAATTACAGTGCTGGTTGCAAGGATAAACAAAAGGACTTGACTTTCTCCCAGTAGGAGACATATAATTGTTGAGCTACCAAAAGGAGGTTTGTTTGAGGAACAAGAGGCTGGGAGGGAATCTTCAAAAGGTTTATCTCAAGCTCCTTCAACTTGAGTTCTTCAATCATCTCATCAACCTTCTTATTTGATGCGTTGAGTCGTTCCTGTAGAGTTGTTAACTCTGTATCCTTGCTTCTTAACAGTTCCTCCGCTTGACCTCAGGTTCTGCTTTCCCTTTCCAGGGAGACCTTCATTTCTCTGATTTCCTTTTCAAATTGAACCCATTGGTTTTGAAGCTCTTGATTCTTTTCTTAGGCTTCCTTCTTCGCTTGAGTTTATTTTTCTACTACAGGCTAGCAACTAGGTTGGGATCCTAGGACTGGAACTTTGCAAGTTCCTCCAAGATTTTAGCCTTTTTTTCCTATGCTTGTTGAGAAAAGCATACAATTTCAACATCCTTGACCTTTTCCTTCTTTTGTAGGATCTCCATTATTTCTTTAACATTCTTGAGCTCCTCTTCCCTCTTCTTTAGTTGACGACTATGCTTCAAAAAGTTTTTCGTCACAATCCTTATTAAAATCTTGCAGTATTAGAGTTAGGAAGGAGTTAGAAAATGCATAATAATCATGGGTCACAGAAAGGAGATAGGTCCACACCAAAACCAGCTTCCTTGTTCCATTTTATCAAAGATAGACAAACCTATATATTTTTAAAGAAATTATGGTTTTGGTGCAAAAACATGTGAGCAAGAAAAGAAGAAAACTTGAATCTATACTATGTGTGATATTTCTTGAATTGGTCCAACATCTCCCAAACAATGGTATCCACAAAGTCATACTAGAATAGAGAATGTTGTCTTCTTAACTGAAAACCCAAACCCATTTGAAGCTCATGCACCTCTTTGTCATTGTCCAAGTCGCAAACGAAATCCAACATAGAGAAGACACCTTGTAGGTTAGAGTTGAAAACATTGTGCACAATTAGAAACTATGGTGGGTGATCATCATTAGACCTTTTTTTTCTTGATTATAAAAACTTAGAGCATGGGTTCTAGTTCTCCAGAGTTTTTCCAAGCCACCTATAGTGAATCACTTTGGCACTTCTTTTCCTTACCTCATACGGATACAAAGCATATCCCTAATAGCTTCAACACTAATTACTACCCTTAGGTTCCTACCTTCTATGACTCCCGTATCCAGATTGAAATTCTGGGCACATTCATGAACCAATTCTGGGGTAGTGATGCACAAAGGGAACCATATATCGTGGAAGATCACAAAACCACAACTTGTATGCCAAAGAGTCTTGGTTATTAACCTCGACCTTTTTCATTCTTTCATAGGCTACCTCCCTAAGAACCTTAGGGTTAGTTTTGAGCTTAGGGTCATAAATATTATACCATTCTTCCACTATTAGGACCTTGTTCTTGTGGGAAACCTTCTGCATGGCCCGCATGTGAGGTCATTTTGGCTTTTTTTGGCATCCTTGGCATGGCATAAGAGATGCTACTGAAAACATGGGCCATTGTTGTTGTTAAGAAGGTGTTAGACAAGCTTCCAACCACCTCTTCCTGTGTTGCCATCTTAGGATTCTACTCCACCCCAAGATTCTATTCCATTAAGAAATTTTGTAGACTTTTACAAATGCTCAATTTCTCCCTACAACTCACCCTTGAATTTTTCCTCATCAAGCTGTATAATTAACTCTCCTCACAATGCTCTTCCTTTGTATGCAACTTTATCCTTTTCTAATTCAGGAGTTGGAAACAATAGTTGTTTCTATCAATAAATTCAGCACGTACCATTGGCTCTTGCATGCATGCAAAATGAATTCCTACTCCTTTGAAAAGATAATAATTCATAATGACGATTAGCCATGATGCCTTACAATGCTACCTCTTGGGAAATTGAGCCGCAAATTGAAGGAATACAAGACCTTTCACATGCTTTTTCATTTAATAACTTTAGAAGAATGATTAAGCAAAAGGGCGTAATAATTACCAAAAAATATTTGAGTTGATCCGTGGAGACTGAAAAGTGTCCACTACTTGACACTTAGCATTTGACCATGTGGAATACCACTTGCACTTGTTGCAAGTTTTAGTTGCTTAATTTCCCCATCTTAATTCACATGCAGCACACACAACCTAGTGGGATTTTTGAGTTTGCACCTCAATCAACATCATGCTTATCACACTCATTGTACCTTAGTTATCTCTATAAATATACCTAAGGATAAACAAAAAATTCACACTTGGCAATTGGGCTATTGATAAAGGCAATGGATACTCCCATTAGGTTAACTAGCAATAGGTCTCAAGAAACTTTCTTAGGAGAAATTTCTAGTAGGCATTTGAAGCGTATGACAAAGAATAAGCATTCTTTGGCCATAATTGTAATGAAATGGGTATTGGGGAGGGACTGTATAGAATATGAGGACAAGTATCATGTAAACACTGATATTTGTTCTCATTTTGTTGCATCTTTGCTTGATATTTAGGTGATGAAGGAATTGATACTGAGGCCTACCATGGAGATCTTTCCCAACTGTTATCTCAGAGGCCTTGGGGAAATTGTAACGAATGTCATCTATGGCCTTGGAATTCCAACAAGTGATCTCTGTTGTCACATTGAAGAGGATGCAGTGGTGCATTGGGTGCCATTTCTGAGTAGATTTCGCATGATGACCATTGGGGAACATTGATAGATGGTGTTTCACACCTGACACTTCTTGCTAAGGTGCTACAATGTAGAGCTTTTCTATGATGTGGAGTAGTATATCAATTTCAGAAACCTGGTGTATCCTCCTCCACTTCTTGTTGCTGAAGCTCCTATTGCCCCTACTAACTTCGTTGCCCCTGTTGATGATGTTGTCCCTCCCTCTTGAATGAAATGTTTTCTCCTCTCTTTTTTGTATATATATCTCAAAAATCTTCTTAATATATATATTCTCGAGAATCCTGGCCTAAGAGCCATTTTGAATTGTAATATCCAAAGTATATATTACCATATAATGAATATATAACTCTTTTATCAAGTTTTTATCTCCATTTTTTTTTTAAAATTCTTTAAAGGGTTCCACTAACTAAAAGACTCAGTCGAACAAAAAACACACAAAAAATAATGGCAGTGGTCTTTGCAAAGAAATGTCTGCCCACGAGACTGTTATGAAATATTTCTATAATTTTCTATGCTTGCTCTTGGGTCACACATCACAGAAGAACACCATTGAAGTTCCTTTTGAAGTGAACCCCTTCAATAAGCACATACCCAATGTTCTGCAACCTATAAAACCTCTTCTTTTGAGAAGGGAGGTCCGCTAGATATTTCCCAATCTACATGAATCTCATTCTGTCTACCAACTAGTAGCCTTCAAACTTAGATTCATTATGTAAAACTTGCTCAAGTTGTTCTTCCTCAGCTACCACTTCTTCATCACATTCCAAATACTCACACAATCCTCTCCCCTGCACGATCTTTGTGGGCCTGACCTCAATGTCATATTCAAGGATCTTGGTTATCCAATTGGCCCTTTTTTCTATGATTTCTCCCTCCATTATGTATTCACGCACACTGGAATGTGCTACATATACAACTACCTTGTTGCAAGCTATGAGGTGTCAAAATTTTTTGAGTGCCTTAACAATAGTGAACACTGGCCTCTTGATGAAGTTATACTTCATCTCATAGTCTTTTAAGGTCCAGAAATGAAAGGCTATTGGATGTTCTCCCTTTCCTTCATCATGCTTTTGGTTCAAAATAGTAGCGATGTTCAACTTGCTCCTGAACACATACAGTATGAAGTCCTTTGACAAGTTTGGGTTCACCAGTACAAGAGCTAAGGAAATAGCCTCGTTAGCCTTATCAAAGGCTTCTCTGGCCTCTTTTTTCCATTTAAACAACCGATCCTTCTTGAGCATCATGGTGATTGGTCTAATTAAACCTACAAAATCCAAAATGAATTTTCTTACAAAATTTTCCTTCCCCAGGAAGGATTGGAATCCCTTTTTGTTGAATGGTTGGGGCAATTCCTTGATTGCCTTCACCTAATCCAGATCAATAGTAACCCCATCTTTGGACATTACATGCCCCAATAATTTCCCTTGCGGTACTCTAAAAATACATTTTTTTGGGTTCAGGGATATCTAGAACTCCTAGCATTTTTTAAAAACCATTTCAAGATGATCAAAATGATCATCTTTTGGCTTAGAGAATATTGTAAGATCATCCAAGTAGATCAAGATGATCTTATTGATTAGTTCTCTAAAGGAAATGTCCATTGCTTGTTGGAAGGTAGCTCTCACATTTGAGAGGCTGAAGGGCATTTTCACATAGACAAATATTCCCCACTTAGTAGTGAATGTTGTTTTGTGTTGGTCCTCCTCTTTGAACCAGATCTGGTTGTATCTAGTTGTAACCAAAGAAGTTGTCTAGCAAAGAAAACATCTATAAGCCAACCACTATTTGCAAAATAGATTTCATGGAAGGCAATGGGTAGTGGTCCTTCAGGGATGCCCTATTCATAATCCTAGAAATCAACACAAAGGTGGATGTCCCCATTTTACTTTTAGACTGGAACCAGATTGGACACCCATGTACTATGTTTTATTGAGAAGACAATCCAGGAATGGATTAGCTTCCTCAGCTCTTGCACCATTAGTCTCCTCAATTTTTGGGTTTACTAGCATTTTCTTCTAGTGGATAGGTTTTGCTTCTTTCGTCAGTTCTATTGTATGCTAGATTACTTCAAGATCATATCCCTTGAGGTCATCATATGACCAAGCTACTACTCCTTTATATTTTTCACAAAAAATCTTGAGCATTTCTCTACCATGTTGTGGGACATCTTTCCTAACCTTAAGTTTCCTTTCATCTTCAACCTGAAGATTTGCAGTCACTTTTGTCCACTACAAACTTCCTCTTGTCATTTCTTGCATCATCATAATCGAATAGGTTTTCAAGAGTGACAAGTCCTTTCAGAAGCTTGTTAGACCTTAGCTGAATAATTTTCCCTTCATAAGCTTTTTGAATTTTTGGTTGAAGATAATCGGCGAAATCTCTAGAGTTCTCAATAAATGAGGAATTTTTTTTGTCACTTTCAAACACATGCCAACACTAGTCATTGTCTGGGATTACGGGTCAAAAAATCACTCACACATTCTTTGTGTTCTCAATTAAGTCAAAAATAGGGTTGAATTGATATCCTATTGTCGCCATGCGATCTGTAGTTGCATTCTACTCTCTGGGCACTGTCTAGATATTGAAAGCTTCAAAGCTTTCAATCAAGTCCCAAAATCTATGTCTATAGGATCACATGCAGGCATTCATTTCTACGGAGATAACTCAAACTTGATTGACTATTATCTCAGAGTCTCTGAACACCATTATTTGTCGATCAACTTCGCAAGACTTAAACCTTGCACAAGGCCTTTGTATTCAACTTCATTGCTTGAATAGGAAAATAAAAATCGAAAAGAGATGAGTGCCTTTTCATTGGATCAGGATGCCAAACATATCCTAGCTTCTGCACCAACTTTACATCTTGCTCCATTGAAATGCAACATCCACAGCTCTGAGGATTGACCACCCTCAGATTCCTTCATCACCTTCGAAATTACTTGATCTTCATCATAGATGACATAAGTTCCCAATCCGATGGCATGATAATTGTCGAAAGGATCAGTGTTTATGAATTCACTCAAGAGGACCTCTTCTTCATTAGTTTAGTCTCTGGTCACTTTCTCATCCTCAAGTAACTTAGTACAATACATGTAATATTTGGTTATAGAGGTATGAGCAGCTTCAAATTTGATCATGGCTTCATATGCTACATGTTTCGAATGACAAGGTTCAGAAACTATTGTCATCTTAGCTCCATGCTTGGTCCTAAGACTCAAGTTTGACCAATCTAAGGAAAGATACCAGCCTATCTTGGTAGTGAACTCCTGGGACAAGCAAAGACCAAATATGGGGGGAACATCAATGATCATGGTATCTTGTGGGATTGTGATACTAGGGCAAGAGAATAGAGTCAAGGGGAGGTTCTCAATGACACCTACAGTTTCAACCTTATTCCCATCAAGCTGCACAACCCCTCTATTTAAAGGTTTATAGCTAAGTCCTAAGGCTTCAACTATTTGCTTGGGCATGACCGCGGTGCTAGCACCAAAGTCAATCATAGAATTATGCAACAATTTCTTACCCACAATGAGAGTTAAGAAAAAGGGTTTTGGTTTCGGATTACCTCTACTTCGAAAAAGGATTCCTCTCTATTTTTTGTGAGGACTTTGGCCTGAGATGATGAATTGATGATCTTTCCTTTGGATGGTTGCTCTATTGGCTCTATGCTTGCATCTTCTAGTAGGGCCTTATGCAACAACGATTTCTGCTTTGGAATAACTAAGATATCCCAAAGAGATACATTAGCAAAGGCTTTCTTCAACTATTCCACCACATTGAATGGCAGCAGATTCGAAGAATTCTGCCCCCTAGACTTTGTTATAACAATCTCCTTATGTGGTTGGGATTGTTGTGCAATTACGAAGGTACTAGGAGCTTGGTTGGGAACACTTTTGGGTTGTTGAGTGACCGGTTCACCTGCACTTGCGGGGCCTTTGATTGGACACATCATTCGCAAACACCACCTCTTCTTCTTCCATCCATGAGAAAAGCGCATGATCGAGAGCTATACCTATTTCCTGCTCTAAGGACATTCCTTGCATTTGAGCAGTGAGTACCATATTTTTAATTTACGGAGAGGCATATGTATAACCTCATGAGTCTGGTGCGATGCCTTGACTGTGTTGTTCTGCCACTCTTTGTTGTAAGTTGCCATGCAAAATTTTTTGGGGCATATGTGCTTCATTGCAGGGAAAGCACCAAGGATTGATGTCATCAGTGAGATTATTTTTCTTTGCTACCAGTCTCTATTCAAAATTTGGTGAAAATTTTGTAGTGGATTAGGCATATGTACTATTTGATTATTTATTTGAGTTTATGGATTTGTGCACGCACCTCCTTGGAAATACTTTTGTTAGTAGGAAGGTCTTCCGCCTTGGTAATTCTAGTAAGTTGGCTTCAAAGGCATGGACTGTTGTCGCTTGATACTTGTTATTTCATTTGAGAATTTTTAGAACAACTCCTTGAGGTCATTCATCTCATCCTTTAAAGGATTAGAAGTAGAAATAATGTTCTGCAGTGTGCTTAGATATGTGTGCATAGATTGGGGAGGAGCAGGTGAACTAGTAGAAGCTATCTCTTGGGCAGGAACTGACAACTTTGCAAATATAGGCATAGCGGGCTAGGGCAGTAGCTTTCTAGCATTGATCAAATTATTCTCTGCCTTAACAACAATGTTGTACACATTCGACAAAGTGTTCCCACCAAGGGACTGAATCATAATTGAAATGTTAGCGTTGAGAGAATTTAGATAGAACATGAACACCAAATTGGCAAGAGGGTGAATAGCAGTCTAGATCCTTTGCCAAGTTATGTGAAATTGGGCATTGAAGTTGGTCATGGCCTCCTGAGGGGATCGCTTTATGGTCACCAACTGCTGGAATAGCGAAGACCGATCTCCATTGTTTGAAAACCACTCGTAAAAAGGCTCTCTAAGCTGATCCTAAGTACCAATGGTATTGGATTCTAAAGTATAGTACCAATCTAGTGCCTTTCCTTTGAAAGAGGTTTCCAACAATCTCAATGCTACATTTTGATAAATTATACCATGCACCAAACACACATTTGCCACATCTTGCAGATGATTGGATGGTATTTTTGAGTGTTCACTGGTGAATTATACCATGCACCAAACACACGTTCGCCACATCTCAACTACTGGAATAGCGAAGACCAATCTCCATTGTTTGAAAACTGCTCGTAAAAAGGCTATATGAGCTGATCCCAACTATCAATGGTATTGGATTCCAAATTACAGTACCAATCTAGTGCCTGTACTTTGAAAGAGGTTTCCAACAATCTCAACACTACATTTTGATCAATTATACCATGCACCAAACACGCATTCGCCACATCTTGCAAATGATTGGATGGTGTTTTTGAGTGTTCACTAGTGAATTTTGGTAAATATTTTAAAGTTGACGTTGGGATATGAGCCTAAACAACTAGTGCTACTGGTGCTATGAGAGGGATTCCATTGTCCCATGCTAAAAAATTTCTATTAGCCATTGGTAATGGAACCAGAGGAGGGGTTAGGATGTTCACTAGATGGGTTCTTGCTTGTACTGTTACTAGCGGTGGTACTAGCAGGCTAGGGTTATTCATTGTCTAGGATCTAGTAACATGCCTATGGCTCATACACCCACTTTGAATTTAGATACATTCAAACACAGTCCCACTGGGTGTGCTAGACAAAAAACTGTTGATGCCTAAAATTACTAGGCAAACAGCCTTATGGGAAACTCAGTTAATGGGGGGACCAATTGCGCTAAACTAAGTAACCTCTAGGTTTTAAAGAATCTGGATCTTCCGTGTATTGGGGGGTTGAAAAGGGAAAAGGGAGCAAATACATTAAAATAAAATCTAATCTAAGGTGATGTGCCAAGATTTAAGTATATAGGCACGAGAAATCTTCCTTTCGGATGAGATTTGAGGGCTCGTTCAACAATCTGCATGTCCGAAAATAACATAAAGCATAGATGAAAAATCTAAGAAGTCCATCAAATAACATAACATAAATTCCATATACATTCACTGAACAAGAAGAGTTTAAGACATGATCTGAAACAACGATTTATATTGAAATTATAGAAGTCTTGTAGATAAACTACTCAATACAACAAACAACATAGTATAATGTCTTATCAATTAACTAAGAAACAGAGAGGCCGAACAAATTGGCATAGTATGTGAGTCTTAATACAATAATTAAAAACAATACGAAGGCCTACAATCTTTCAATACTTTTTCTATGTATATTCGAACCCTTTTTGAGAGATTCGAAGTAGTATATATAGATCCTTCCACTGCTTGAAAGCCAATAACTGAAAAGATTCCCCAGGCATGGGCCATGCCACCCATCACAATGATTCTCCAAAACCGATGCAACAAAAAAGATCATGAAACATGGCATTTAGTTTCTTCGAACGAAGTGTGCCCTTCACAATGATGGATGTGGCCTCGAAGGAGAAACAACGAAATTCTCATGAAGACATGTGTCTAACCATCTAAAGAATCGATTAGGACACATGGCATAGAGGTGGGGCCTCTAATTATTCCTTTCTTTATTTGAGACTAAAGTCTCTGCTAAGGTGACACATGGCACAGAGGTGGGGATTCTAATTCTTCCTTTCTTCATTTGAGACTAAAATCTCTGCAAAGGTGACACGTGGCACAGAGGCAAGGATTCTATTTCCTTCCTCCCTTCCTTGCAACCATGATCCCTGCAGAGGTGACACATGGAGCAAACCGTGCAAGAAGACTTGACTGCAGGGCCCGCCCAAAAGGTGACCGCGGAATGATGCAACATGGCACACAGACAGAGCTCAGAGAAGAAGCTAGGGAAAAGAGTTCCCAAAGGCACGCGTTGTCTACACGTGGTGCAAGCGGATGAAGGTGCTACCAAAAGGGGGCCTGAAATATGCAACATACAAAGCACTAGCCGAGGCTATGCAAAAACAATAATATCAACCAGGAGGGAGCTTTAAGGATTTTAAATCCACAGGAGGAGGTGAAAAGTCGCAAAAGAGAGATGCAATTTTTCTCTCTATATATAATGTAAGCTTAGTTTTAAGCATAGATATAGTTTACAAAGTTTTTTATCTTTTACACATGGTCCTTTAGCTCTTATGCTTGGTGCTATTGTGAGAATTGCCCACATATTTTGGTTGTCTTGAAGCCTTTGGAATACTTAAGAAAGCTTGATTTTTTTTTTTTGTATATTTTTTGACCACAAAATGTTTCCCCACATTATTTCATGTGTCGTCATTGTTATGGTATTACTATTTGATTTCTTGTTCTTAACTCTAATATGATTTTGTGTAATAATAATCTAATTTAATTTCTTTCATTATTTAATCCAACTACATTTTGTAAGTTGGGGAGTAACTTAAGGTAATCTTGATGATTAAAGATCAAGTGGCATCATTGTTTGTTCATTAGTTTTAGTAAATTTGTTGGTGTTATTGTAATTATTTTATAGGTACATTCTCACAACATGCTTAAGAGGAGATAAATCCTTGCCTTTATAGAGATTTGTAGAATCTCTCGAGTGAAAGAAGGATTTAAGATGCATGGATAAAGAAGAAATTTTTAATGCATGGTTCCTTATGATAGAGGGTGTGATCAATATCCTTTCTCAATACTTGGAGACCATAAAAATCCTTATGAAATTCCTTGTATAAATATTGCATAAAGATTCCAATGAGAATAGGAAGTACCTAAGGTGGAGAAAAATATTGCAAACTAGCCCTCATTTAAAGTATAATCTATAGTGAGATTATATCATTTGAAGGTGAAGTCGATGCAAAGAAGTTAAATAAATTGTTAACTCAACTTAAGGTATATTTTAACATGCATACTCTAACTCTCAAACAAAAGATCTCTTTTTCTTGACAATGACTGACTAAACATACCCTTATTTTGTTTCAAAGTCTCTTATTTTCTATGGCCTTAAACAATACTTCAATAAGTTATTGGGATAATTTCAAACAACTAGTTAATAATTATATCTAATTATTATAAGATAAAAATTTTGAATGGTAGTTTGTTAAATAAAAAGAAAATCAAAGTTTTCAATAATACATCAATGAATTTCATAGAAAAAAAAATCAAATGGGTAAATATATGTTTTATGTTCAGATATTAGTGAAGTATGTAGGAGGTTTGCACATTCATCTTTGTATTCTTGTATTTCTATCAAAGATAATTAACATAGATTAAGCATCTTCTTGTGCTCAATATCTTGAGATAGATTGTTGTTCTAACTATTCCAATTCCAACAAAGATAAGTCTTTTAAAAACAATAATAAAGTATTAAAAAATAAATCTACACATTGTGATCATTATGGTAGCAATGGTCATGTAGAGTCTTCATTTTTGAAATTACATCTTGAAAATATCCACAAAAGGAAGGGTAGGAAAGATGCTCATCTCACTTTTGAAATTCCTAAGAGTAAGGAGATTATTGATGATTATAATATGGATTATGTTATATGAAATTGCACCTTATTGAACTACGTCCAACATTCCAATGACACAATTGGACTAATCATAGGTTACAATTTAATGTGACACAGATTTATAGCATGCAAGTAGGACTTGGTTTTGTGAGCTTGACATCACTCATTGAAGGTTTAGTGTGTTCTTTAATGTACTTATCCTTTTAAGTTTTGAGAATTGTATATCAAGCACTTGGAAATAACTTTGCAAGTTCAAACCTTATTGGTGATCTAGATAGTACATGTTTATCCTCAAATTATCTCCTTGGAGTTAGCTACTAGTGTCTACAATAGGAGGAGAAGATTCATCATTGTCTTGCTAAATTCAAATTTGATAGTTTAATGTAGCCTAAAAAAATAGTCTTCATCCCTTACATGAACATGTTCCTATTCAACATAGAAGAAATCTCTACAAGAGAACTACAATATGCTTTTTCCCCCCTATCTGCATCCTTCATTTCATTCCATAGAGGAAAACTACATCTCACTACTCACCTAGCCATATAATTGACAATGACCATGAGGATGTGACTAATACTTGTTGGTTTTGTATCCTAGGAGGATGATCATGAAATATATGATTTAGATTTTCATCAATGCTTCACCTCCTTCCTTGAGTAGAATGAACTTGCAAATGATTTACCCATGCCTAGCAAGAGATCAAAGAGGCAAAGCCCCTTGCACTTTCTCAAGGCATATAGCTTAGTTGGAGAAACAAGTATAGGTCATGTTTTATAGGAAGCTTTCATCCATTCAAGAGGCCTACCTTGCTCCCTAATCGGTTATCCATGTATTATCCTGATCAAATTTTCCCCAACCCCATTGTATCATCTATCCAGCCTCATCTAACTTTATGGAGACTTCTGGTTATGTTTATCATGCAAAATCTTGTCAAATACTTTACTAAAGACATGATTCCATGTGAATTTTGTATCCATAGAAAGATTTAGAAGAGTTGTTAGATTTTGAAGGTAGATCACTTTTGTATCAAGTCTATAATCTTACAATAGCTTAAGATTGTGTGCTTTTGTAGCTCATTCTACATGTCATTCTTATTTGAGAACATCTACCCTTAATATTGCTTATGGGTCATGGGTCATATTATTATTGGTAGTGGACAAATTATTTGCAACACAAGTTATAATTGAATGAGCCCATTCAAGTTGCATTTGAGGCTACGTAAAATTTTAAGCATTTCCAACTATCAACCAGAGTAACAAATCACATATGTCATATCCTCATTGTAGCAATGTGTGTACTAGTGCATTGTGTTGACACATGTCCTCCATTATTTGAAGGTGGATCACAATGAAATTCTCCATTCTAAAGTCTCAATAGCAAGTGTGGGGCCAACCATGTGACTCAAAAGTAACTTTATAGATGACATAGTTTTATTTCATCACATAGTTCTCCTTCACAACAAAACTTTATTAGTGCTCAACTTTCAAAGTTGTGATCATGCACTTGGATAGGTCTTCGAGGTGGTGATCATTGCAACATGATAGTCCTTCATAGTACAAGCTCTAAAAGATAGATTTATTCAAAGTTGCACTATTATGCTTTTTTCCACTTTGCATCCATGGAGATGAGAGCTTCATAGGCTCGCCCACTTCTATATTCAATCCCACTTATCTAAGTATCTTAATTCTACTTGAGCACATTATATCTTCATAACATGAATTCACCAAAGCCTCTCAAGAGATTCTTGTGATCATAACATTTAAAAATGGATCAATAACTAGCATGACTAGGATTCAAACTTTCATACAAATAACTAGCGTGCAAGGATAAAAAATGAATTCTCAATGAATGCATGTTGAGTTCTTATAGATAAAATGCCCCTTCTAGCAATTTTCCCATCCCTAACTGCATTCTATTTTCTATGGGGGTTTTCTTATACTTCTACTCAAGATCATGAATGTTGAGACATTCCAAGTGTTAGGAATGTTTTCCCACACCTTCACATTAGATTGATCCAAATAGGTGTTTTCTCTCCATTCATTTTGTAGGTGACTAGGGTTTCTAGGGTTTTGGTGTTATGTCTCAAAATAAAGCCTGATTGAAGCTCATTTATAATGGTTCTTCTCTAGTTTCTCTAGCAAAGACATTTTTTTTTGCATTTTCTCCAACTATAAATAGGCCCCATGTTTTTGGATGAATGAAATTGTTACCTTACCTTCTCTCAATTCTAGTGTATTATGTAGACTCCTTTTCCTTTACTTTAGTATGATTCTTTTCTATGTTTCCCTTGTAAGCTATGTTAAATTTGTTTTCAGGAGCTAAATGTGGATTATTTATTTCCCTCTTAGTGTTTGTTAAACCCTAACCTCCTTACAAACCTCTAGATACTAGTATAGAAAAGAGTTGTGTAAATTTCTCAACAATTTGATTGATTAATTATGATATAGTGGGTGGGAATAATCATTTTTAGCTTGGGTGCATCACCACCCCCTTTTCCATTTTCATTTCTCATCTCCATCCTTTTCCTTTTGCAAGATGCTAGTTGTAGGATTAGTTGAGAGTTATTTAGTGTTGGGTTGTCCCAACACTAGTGCATGTAGGTTAGAAATGAATTCGGCCTTCTCCAGAGTCTAATCTCAACAACAAGGGTCCCACACCTAAGATTAGTCCCATTATGTCATTGGAAGCCTAAATTAGTTTTGCAAGGTACAATTTCATGTAACAACAAATTCTAAAATTTGTTACATTACTAAGAACTCCAATTTATTGAAAGAATCACTATTTAATGTTAATATCCTTGTCAAAAATGTCAAATTTAATGCTTTATTCAATTCATGTTCACAAAAAAATATAATTTCATAGAGCTTAGTTGAGATTTTTTTTAAGACACTTCAACTATTGAACATAGTGTTGTCATTGATGTCAAATTTATATCAAAGGTATGTCAATAGTGAGAAGATTGATGAACTGAGAAAGTGGAATGTAAGTTGCAAATGTTGCAGATGTTAATGCTATCATTATTGAAAAAAAGGAAATGTAGGAAGTTTGGGTACATATTGAATTGGTGGTTCTTGTATGCCTACTACTTTTGCAAAATTTTGGAAATGTATGCGGTAGTGTTTCGAGGTTTGTTGCTCAGAAGCATAATATGTACTATATTTAATTGTCATTTCTTTTGGTACCACATTCTACCACTGTTCATAATTAGTGCTTGTGATTAAAAAAAAACGTAAAGCTACTCAGGATGTTCTTTAGTTTCAAGTTTCATAAGAATTGGGTCTCAAATGAAGTATCTAGAAATGATAGAGTGAATAATGTATTCCTCAATAATTATGAAAGATGGTTGAAAGCTTGCACTAGAAGTTTCTTACTTTTATGTAACCTTTGGTCCCACTTCATTTAATTGTAAAATTGTGCACCACAACCCCTTGCAATTTTTTTAAGAATTGACTTTAGCTTTCTTCTCATTTCTTTTCTTTCTTTGCATTAAATAAAGCATACCTTCTTAAATTCCTAAAATGTCCTTAGTCCCCATACTTAATATCAAATAAAAATATAAAATCAATCATAAAATAGGTCTAAATTGAGTTCTCAAATATAAAATCTCAAATTTGATTCATATGCATAAATGTTTGGTTGAAAAATTTTATACTATGGATTGCCAATTAACAAGAAGTTAAAATTCTTGCATGTCCATTTCATTAAATATTTTTTTTATCGCGTAGATGAAATTATGAAACACCTATTCTAGGACAACAAGGATGTTAAGAAATTGTGGTCCTCTACTTTTAGAGATTTACCTACAACTTTTAGATATGATTTGAGTTGAAAAGAAGCTTTATTTTGATTGGGATTGAAGAATAATATATTGTAAATTTAGTTAGACATGTTAATCTTTTGCATTTATGAAGAACTAGACATTCATAAATCTATTTCAATCCAAACTAGCCACAAAAGTCAAGCACCTTATCCATCATATTTTTATTAAAGAAAAAAGACATATTCGTGCATGTATTCCAAAACTGTCTTAACAAAAAGAAAGAGAAAATATTCTACGTGCCTCCATCATTAATTCAATTTGTCTAAAGAAAGGATGTGGATTGAAAAGTATAGGCATTATAGTGTCACTCCAATGGCTATTTTATTAAACACTAATTCCTACGAACCCACCAAGAACTTTCCTTGGAGAATGACTTGTTGAACTTTCTTTGCAACTTTCCTTTGAACTTTCTTGGAAGGAATGAATAAACACTCTCATAGAGATTTGTGTGAAGTCGTTTTCCATCTTAGAGGGGAGAGTGCATAACTTTCTCAATATTTTATAGAGAAAGTGGTAGGTAATTTTTTATGCCTTACAGGTATTTTAAATGAATTTTTTTACATAAGATGCATTTTTTTGGGATTTTTTTTTGGGCTATCCAACAAAGTTGTTTAAAGAGATTAAGAAGAATGGTTCATTTACAATTATAAGGGTTAAAAACAAGTTTTAAATTGAAATATAATAATTTTATGTTTTAATAGTTAAATTAGGATGGTTAATTTAAAGTTTTATTATTGTGTATGATTTGGATGTAAGGTGTAGTAGTGTCATTAATTTTCTTTTGGTTATGAAGTTTTGAATTTGTAATAGATGTAGAAGATATTTCTCTAGTGTTTCTATCAATGTGTTTGACAAGTCTATTTTGAATAGTTTCCTACTTAAAAATCTACTCTTGTACTTGTTGCATTTGTGGGACAAGCTATTGATTGGCCTTGAGAATCTCTTGCAAAAGGATTGACAATGAATTCTTCTAGGAAATGGAGCTAAAGTAAATCTTCTATAAAATATTGATTGCAACTTGTTTAATTGATCCTAAAATAACATTCAAAGTGGTTTCGAATCCCAGTAGAACAACTTTATAAACTTATTGAACAAAGATGGAAAGGAGATCCTTCGAGATAGTTTGTTAATGGTGATGAGAAAATTTGCATTCACAAAAGACATGTTCTAGGTGAGAATAGATTGAGGGTGATCCCACAATATTGGTTTATAATTCCCTTCATGAAGAAAAATTACAAAAACGCTCCAAAGAAAAAAAATTCAGGTTTTTAGGGATTCTCTTGAAAGGGGGGGTCACATGAATCCAAAAAGGGGTTCGCTTGAACCCCCTGCTTCGTGTGAACCCATTTGTAATGTCATCTCCTTTTTGGCACATTTTTTTAATAAAAACAAAGGAAAATTGCAAAAAAAGGGGGACTCCCCTTCACTTGAAGGGGTCTAGGGGGGTTCACTCGAACCCCCCTTTTATTCCCTTCTCCCTTTCCTCTAGCAATTTTATGCAAAATTTTGCCTTTCTGAGCTTGGGTTGAAGATGAAAATGGAATCAAATTCACATACCCAACTAGATGATGGTAGTCCTCAGAATGAGCTATCTAGATGAAATTTAATCAAGAATATCTTTACATCAACATAGAGACCATAAGGTTATAGAATTTCATTTAATACAATTAAACTCTTGCAGTTTCTAAGAATAATGATAATTATATGATTTTGTTGAGATATGTGTATTGTCTAATTACATAAGATGATTTTGTTAGTAAGTTTATCTTGGGGATGAATATGAAAATTGTTTATGCTACAAAAGTATTAATCCTAAGACCTTGACACAAGCAATAGAGACAACTATAACTGTAGAAGAAAAAATAGAAAATAAGTTTAAGAAAAAACAAAAAACTAGAGAAAGAAATGGTTTCAAATTGTAAAAGATGAATAATAGAAGATGACCTCCCTTGAACAAGAATAAAAATAGGTTCAAGATGAATTTGGAGAACAAACACCATAGAATAACAAGAATGGTGGTAGGAAGCCAAAATCAAGAACATATGGTGAGATACATCTATGATAGGTTGTTGGAGTTATAGAGAAGATCAATTTTGGAGGGTTTATCCTAAAGTTATTGGAAGAGATCTAATTATTTAACCTAAGGTTTATGTAGTTGTGGATAGTTGAGAGGTAGATAGCCAAGCCACTTAGATAACACAACCCACTTGTTTCGTAGTGACCCTTTCTCCTATCACTATATAGTGGTCTGGCCTAAATGCTCCCCTTCTTCCATTTGTCCTCTTTTCCCTCTCATAAAATCCTTAGAAATATTTCCTTTATCCAATGAACTACTTTATCTTATATTGATTTATCTATTTTCACTATTTTCCAATTAGTTTAAGAGGAGAATATATTCTACTACCCAACTCTTACTCTTTTTCTATCATCATAATGATAGAAAAAACCTTTGTAGCTTAGGCATTTCCTTACCTTTTATCCAATCTCTTGTTTACCACATAACCATTGATGATATTATCATGGTTTTTCCTTCTTTTATCTTTTGGCATGGGTTGACCTTATTTAGGATGTACACCACATATAGGAAACATTTGGGGTAGCAACCACATATAACCAAGGGTGACAAGCAGATAGCCAACTTTACCATTTACTATTCTTACCTTAATTTTTTGATCATCATCATTGATACATTTACCTTCTTTCCTTGTATGACCTTATATTGGTTTCTACCTTACAACCCTTATTGTCATGACTTGTTTCTATTAGCTAGTTTGCAAATTTTAATATCTAGTTTTCATCTATATTTTCCCATTTCTATTGCACATTTGTCAAGTTGCCTTTTTCCTGACCTAACTACTCTCACATCCCCTCTCTTAATTGTAGAGCTAATCTCCATAGACTCTCCCTTCTCAAAGAAAGTCCTATTTTGTGCATTTTGAGTATATTTTAATTGTAACAATATTTTTGTGTTTGTGTCTTTGTATTATCATTTTTACCCTTGTATGTTTTCCCATGTTTATATTTCTACGTTAACCATATTATTAATCTCTATTTCCTGTATTTTAATAAGTAGCATTTCTTTTATATGCATATAATGATTACTCTCTTTGGTGCACTCTAAGACTAGCTACACGAACATAAATTAAAGAATAAACCTAAAGGTTGGTATCTCTCCTTTGATATCATATCCGCTATATTCACATGATTATATGCTTTAATTTACTTTCACTTTAATATGCTTCTTGTACTTTAGTGTGTCATAAATGAAGGAACAATATTATAAATAAAATTGCATAGCCTTCAACTTCTTTTATCATGATATATTCCCAATTTTATTTATTTTTATCCTCTTTACGGTTTGTCAAAATTATACATCCGTTTTAACCTTATTCACAACTAACTTAATCTTCTAGACTCTTGTGTGAATGAGGAGTTATTTGGATTGAAATATCAAAGGGAGGAAGATACTTGGAAATGGAAGGAAGAAAAGTATACCATTTTCTTAAAGAAGGGTCATATTCACTACGTGTACTCCAAAAACTGTCTTAATAAAAATAGTGTAAATATTCCTACGGAGGGCCAGCTTGGAGTCATTAATTCATTTGTAAAGAAATGATGTAGATTGAAAAGTATAAGCTATTTTACTAGACACTTATTGAACTTTCTTTGCACTTTCCTTTAAGGATCAATGGCTGAACTTTCTTTGAAGGACATCATAGACGCATTGTGAATGGGTTAAAAAAAACAAATTTTAAATTGGACCACAACAGCATCATTTCTTAATAGTTAGATTAGCATGGCTAATTTTAAATATTATTTTTTATGTTGTTCATTGTATGATTTGGATGTAGAGTAGAGTGGTGTGATTAAATTTTTCTTGGTTATGAAGTGTTTGAATTTATAGTAAATGTTCAAGAGATTTTCATAGTGTTTTTTTTAATGTATACGGGAAGTTGGTCTTGAATATCTCATCGATTAAAGATCTATTTTTTTACTACTTATATTCTTTGGGCAAGTCATTGATTGTCTTTGAGAGTATTATGAAAGGTTTGTCAATGAGTTCATCTAGGAAATTATGTTAACATAAAACTTCTACAAATGATTGATCAAAACTTGTCTAATATATTCTAAAATAACATTCAAAGTAGTGTCAAATTCCAATAGAACAATTTTTCAAACTTATTGACCAAGATGGAAAGGAGATCCTTCAAGATAGTTTGTTAGTGGTGATGAGAAAAGTTACATTGACAAAAGATATGTTTTGGGTGAGAATAGATTAAGCATAAGAGAGGTAGTAGTCAAACGAATAGAAGTTTTTCCTTAACTAAGGATTTGAATATTCATAGTTTTTAAGAAAGTACTTGCAAATTGGCATCATCTTTAGATTGCCATAGGAAAAAAAAAATCTTGGTCTAACTTGAAATTAAGGTGGGAGACAAGGAGGGGCTTAGGTATGATAAATAAGTAAATTCAATCAAGAATATATTTAGCTCATCATAGAGATCATAAGCTTATTTAGTTTCATTCAATATGATTGGGTACTTTTATAGTTACTGAGTACAATGCTAATTATATGGATTTGTTGAGACACGTATTATCTAGACATAAAATGACTATGTTTGTAAGTTTATCTTGGGGATGAATAAGAAAATTAATTATGCTACAAAATGTATTAAGAATAAGACCTCGACACGACCAGTAGAGGAAACTATAGTTGTAGAAGAACATGGACAAAACAAGTTTAAGAAGAGACAAAAAATATAGACCAGGAAATGGCTTCAAATTACAAAATATAAATAATAGAACATGATCTTCTTTGAACATGAATATAAATAGATTCAAGGGGAATTTTAAGAACACAAAACATCATACATCATAGAATAAAAAAAATGATGGTAGGAAACCAAAGGCAAGAATATATGGTAAGGTACCTATGATAGGTTGTTGGACTTGTGGAGGAGATCAATTCAAGAGGAATTAGCCTAATATTTATGCAATTTTGGACAAGTTAAAGGTAGATATCCAAGCCACTTTGATAGAGTTACAAGGTACTTTTCATAATTTAGCTATTTGCATATTGCTTGATTTAGAGGCTACAAGTAGATCTTATATCGCCTTTTGATCTAGAAAAAGGATTATATTTTTATACTTCATATTATCAGAACCTTAGTATTATAAGTATTTGGATTCCTCTTACAAAATTATGTAATTTTTTTAAAAAAGGCATGTTATTTAGAGCACTTATGCAAAAGTTATAGTTTTTGAAAGATGGAGGATAAGAAGAGAATCAAAGAGAAGTGGACACACCACTTTGTATTTTTTTATTTTATCTTTTTTAATCTTTCCAAGGGGAGATGAATTACAAACTTTATTTCATCTAGCAATATGAGTTGAAAATTCACAGAAGGGAGATGAAAGGTTATGCTATTTGAAATTTTGGGTGTAAGCATAGATGTAGTTTGAAAAGTATTTTAGCTCTTGCGTAGAGTCTTGTATCTCTTATGTTGGGAGCTATTCATTTCCCATGTATTTTTGTTGTATTGAAGCCTTTGAATTACTTAAGTCAGTTTAATTATTTTTGGGTTTTTTTTTAGCCACAAAAGATTTCTCTACATTATTTCATGTGTTTGCATTGTTATGGTATTGTTATTTAATTTCTTGTTCTTAATTGTAGTTAATAAGGTGGAAAAGTGAAACCCTAGGAATTAACTTAGGATTTATACCTTTCCACATGTGCATATCATTTAGAATTTGAGGTGGCAAGGGCATGGGATTAACTTACAACTTAGAAAGTGAGTCAATAAACCATTGTGTCCCAAATTCCTTTTTAGAAGGGAATGTTGAAATGAATTTTATATAAAATTCAATGATACAACTAGCTAATAATGGCAATGCACTACTTCTGATGTGAAAAGAAAAAATCTAAAAACTAACAGACAAATTTGATTATAAAAAACAATCTAAGAATACTTTTGTGCACTTGTGGTTTGATTTTTTCGCTTGAGTTGATTGGAAAATGTCACCCAAGGTGCCTATGTCTGAGTAGTTGAATTTGTAATATGTCTTCACAGTCCTCAAGTGTCTGACCAGAGGCTTCTTCCTTTTGGATATCACTATCTAATCTTCATTGGATGCTAAGATAATTGAGTTTTTGTATCTTGCCAAGTTGTGGGATTTGAATGCAACAATGATCAATTTGCCTGGACAATCTTCCTCCAATATTCTTTAGATCTATAACCTGCACATTCAAAGAGAGAGGAGGAGTTGTGCCATATAGGGGTTTACCTTGATCAAATCTCGTGTTGGTGTTTCTAGCTCCACAATGGAAAAATTGATGATAGAGAGCTTATCCTTTATAGGGATAGAGGCTAAATGATAAATGAACGATGAATCAACAATTGGATGCAACTCATCACTCAAATATGATTTTATTGAAGGACTAAAGTCATGCACATCTCTTCAAGGCTTGATTTCAATTTGGCTTGGGATGCCTTGAAGACCTACAAGTGTTAGTCCTCACAAACAAAATATATGCATAAACATGAACAAACTCACATAAAACATGACATGACGCGTTGACAATGAAATGTTGCAATATATCTACTCTTGAATGCTCTTGACTTGTTAATAATTGCTTGATCACCAATATTTCTAATAATTGTCACTTTCCCTTTAAAATGATGCGATGAGTAGGAATTTATATGTAATTAATCTAATTTCCCAAAAAATAAATCTCAATAGTCAACATTTGAAATTTGAAATTTGAAATTCGAATAATAAAATGCCAACTCAAACATATTAAAAATTGGAGCCAAAATAGGGGGACAAAGTCATTTAGGGTGCCATTATCTTAGCACTATTTTACAGGGTGTAAAGTGTCAAGAGAAAAATATTAAATGTTTGCTTTGGTTTTTTACATGTGATTTTTTTGATAAATATTCAAATGGGCCATAAAATGCATAGTTTAGGAAATTCGGTGTACAATTAGGTCCATGTACATAGGAGGGAGAAAAATCTAGTGTGAAATTATCATAAGTGACAATTTACAATGCTATAGTAGTATGAATTTATGTAATAATAAACCAATTTGATTGATTCCATGATTTAATATTATATTTTTTAAGTTGATGAATAATTTGAGGTAACCTTGATAGTTTATAGATCAAGTGATATTAAAAATTGTTCATCATTTTTAGAATGTTCTTGAGTATTTTGTAGGTATATTATAATAACATTCTTAAGTGGAGAGAAGCCTTTAAATTTAGAGAGATACATTCAAAATCTCAAGTGGAAGAAAAAGTTAAGATGTATGGATAGATACTGTAGACATCCAAATTTGACCACTTCCATATGGCCAAATATGTCTTCTTATTCATCCCTTTAGTCGTCTATTTCATCCTCTTTGTCGATATTAATTAAATCATGCATCTAATTAATATTTCGTGTCCTACATAAGGTTCTTAAAGTATTTAATTTAATAAATACTTTTACCCTCTTTCCTCTCTAAATTAAATAAATATACCACTTTATTTAATTTAGTCATATAATGTCTTTGAATTTAAATCAATTTTAAATTCCCTCTTTCTCTCTCATTGTCACATCCTCCATTTTTTGCAAATTGGCCTCTAATTCCCCTTAATCATCTAAACCTATTCTAATCATAATTAATTTATGGTTAGGATGTGCACACCCCTAATCATCATTAGGGTCACATCCTCCATAATCTCCCATTTGCCTCTAATATGTCATTAATTTGTCTAATTAGGTACTTGCACAACCTTAATCACTTAATTAGTTCAACCTAATCTCCATATCATTTATGGAATGTGTCTTAAGTCAACTTTATTAAATACCTTCTTCTATTGGAGAAGGCACCCTCTTTCCCCATTTTTAATTCACATTTAATCCCCCAATGCATTTCAAAGAATTTTAAATTCTCTCTCATTTCCATGAGGATATTTGAGAAATTTTTAATTGCTCACATGTCCTCTCACCCACATGGGGACAATGACATCCTTTATGAGGAGATCTTGTCCAAATCCCAAGGTACTATATAGTACCTCCATGTCATGTACTTTCCTTCCAACTCATTTACACATCATCTTTTTCAAGCCACTTCACATGCCACATATCAAGATGTGAGGGCTTGTGAGTTCTCAACTCACCATAGCCCTACATCTTGGCCATGTTGGTTTAATCTCAACTTTCCATTTCTCTAGATAATTAAAAAATTTGTATAAATACCCCCCTTTTCTCTCATTTTGGGGGAGATAATTGTGCTAGCCAAATTCTTGCAAATTTTTCATTTGAGCTATACTTAGTCAAATTTCTCATTTTTTGCACTCACCATAGCATTTTCATTCATTTTTATCCAACTTCAACCATCTTACATCTTCATTTTCCACCATCAAAGGAACATACAACATCGAAGATCGAAGGGCCAACCAAAGGACAGTTTGACAAGGTGAAATCTTCTATTTTGCTTTGTTAAATTAAACGATTGCCCAATCTTGAGGTGTGGGGTGTTTATATTCGTTGTTTGCACTTTTTTGTTTGTTGCTCATTTTCTAACACATATTTTCACCCATTCACATTTTTGGCATACCTGGTGGGACCCACAAACGGGTTTGTATCTTTCACGTTTGCTATTTTTTTCACTTTTTGCAAGTGCAAGTTGCAGAGAGGCGGACCCAACCTACAAAGGGGTGGAACCGACCATCTAGGGGTGGACCTGGCCTGACAAAATGATGGACCTAACCTCCAGGGGCAGAGCTGACCTTGCCCAGGGGCAGATCTACCCTCCACAGACTCCAAAAACTGATTTTTTGCAATTTTTTCACATAGGGGCGGACCTGATCTGACAAACAGGCGGAACTGACCTCCAGACAGGAAGACCTACCCTCCACTTCAAGAGGATGTCACATTAGGCATATAGCTTAGTTGGAGACCAACAAGTAACCCTAGGTCATGATTGTTCCCAAGAATGAGGATGAGAACTAAAGAGAATAGGAGGAGCTTTCCCATCCACTTCAAGAGGATTATACTCACAGTCATTTTTGATGGGTAATCTTCTTTGTTCTCTATTTTTTGAAGGAGCTACAAAATTCTGTTAGATACCTATCATTTTTTCTTTTTTGGTTGGTTATCCATGAACAAGTAAATCCCCCAAGCTTATTAGAAAATGAAGCTAATTTGATAAATTGATCAATGGATTTGTTTAGAAGTATTTTCCCCATTAGTTGGTTGAGGTTAGATTAGATTTATTTTATTTTTTTGTCTTCCTTCCTCCAAGTGTAGTTTGCATATTGTATCTAGTGTTGAATTGTGTTTTTATGACTATCCAAGGTAAGCCTCATCCCGTTTTGTTTCCCTTTGTGACCTTATGACCAAATGACTAATGAGACTTCTTGTTACAATGTTTATCATGCAAACATCCTAAAAAATATGGAAAATGTACTAAATTTTCCCCCCCCCCCTTACACTTTAAACTAAAGACAGCTGATCTAAAATAATTCTATGTGAATTGTGTCAATTTTTATAGATTTATACAATTTCAATACCATTGTCCTATATTTTCTTAGAGTTTCGTTAATTTCTTAGAATTTTGTTAAATCCCTAAACCCTTTGACTACTTTTTGTGCCCTAGTTTCTAATTTTGAGTAGACCTGTAATGCTCCGTCTTGTAACCTAAGGAATGATGCATTAACTACGAAAGTGTAATAATTTTTTTTAAAGTGTTAATATTAACTTTATTACTTGCATACATTCTCTAAGATACACTATGACACACTACTTGAAAATCCCATAGACGACTATAGTATTTAGAATTGCATGTATTAAGTTAACATAAACTTAAAAGTAAACATTGCATAACATTTGAATTCCATCCATGAAAGTATAAAGTTCAAATAAGATTCTTACATTGCATTTGAAATAACTTTACAATACTCATTTTCCAAACGAGGTAGATCAATAATAGTTACAATTACAAGTTTCAAATATTCTCCTCGTCAACAATTGAGAAGTGTTTTACAAATATAGTTTTCCATTGTCACAAATAAGGAAGTACATAAATCCACATGCGAGCTCTCCATCCAAGAAGCACTTGTTGCCATGAACAAGAACTGGGGACCCAACGGAGTAAGGTGCACATTCCACCCAACCATGTGGTACCCGTAGGTCCACCCCCCGTGCTAGGAGACAGAAATAAGGTTCCCTAGACATAACCTACAAACCCTAGACACAAGTAAAACCATGGACAAACTATACAAGATCAACTTAACTTATTAGTTACATTGCTTCCAGAATTAGGATAATCAAATATACTAAGTTCACAAAGACACTATTATTTTAGGTGGAGTGTCATCACAATGTTGCAAAGGTTACCCTGGTGTTTCTTCCTAGGTTCCGGCCCCCAACTTGGGTTACCCTGGTAACCTCTTACGAAACCCAGCCCCTCATTCAAACTGTTGCAGAATCGAATATCTTTAAAAATAACAAGATATCGACTTTGCCATTCCAGGCCTTCTCGACTCATTCTCAAGACTGAGCTAGCTCTTGAGTCCATGAGTGAGGCTTAATTAATCTAGTTAAATATTTTAGAATACCCAATATGTTGATTTAGTTTTCATTGATTAACTAACTCTATATGAGTTACCTTGACACCACTTTGTGTGCTGACCCTCACAAAGAGCCACTCCCCTAATATAACACAAGGTTTCTAAGTTCACTAACTAAGGTAGGCAAAGTGCACAAAAATCAACATATAATACCAAACATCACAATGGACATCAAACTCGGTTTATAGAACTAGGTGTCTAAACACCATGCAAAACCATGTGCACTACCCTAATTAACTCAAAGATTGTCTTTAAAACAAATAACAACTCCCACATTAAACAAACTTATCTGAAGACTTGATATCACAAATAATCCAAAATTTTCCCAATCAAAAGTTAAAACAATTTAAAACAAATCGGCATAATAAGTATCTAATTTTAGGATTTACTAAATCCAATCAAGTCAAGAATATAAGCACGAGATTAGTCAACTAAAACATAACTTCATTTTTCAAACAATATGAAGATTAGAACTACCATTTAACTCCAGTTTCGCTTACTTGCATTTTTTTAAAACTCCTTCCTTAATGCATAACAAATCAATTTAAATTAATCATTTATTTAAATATATATATAAATATAAATAAATAAATGTTCTAAATTGCCCAAATAAAAATCATATTCACTCACTTCTTTATACACAAATTATAAGTTTCATGAATTTAGAATTTACATATATATATAGACACACACACACACACATATATATATATTATATATATATATATATATAATTTATTATAAATAATATAAACTTTTTATATATATAATATATTTATATGTATATATTATAAAGTTTATATATATCAAACGAAATTAAAATAAAATATAATACAAAATTAAAAAATTTCTTTGTTAATTTTCTTGCAGGCAGGGGAGCCGACGGCCATACACAGCCGCTGTCGGTTGCTACCCACACAACCCACCCTATGGGTAGCGGTTGTGTTAGCAGTCGTGCGCTACCTATGAGGGCAGCGACGGCTACCTCCACAACCGTCGCCCCTTAGGGCCGGCTGTGGGGAAACCCCCGAGGCCATACAATGCACAGGAAATTTTTCTTTAATTTAATTCTTTCTGAAACACGAAACTCTGACAGATTCAAAATCGCGAACGACAATTTTTAAATATCATTATCACTGCGATTTACAATAAAATCATTGTATATATGTATTTGTATATGTATATGTATATTTAACACCAATATAATACATATATAAATACAAATATATAAATATATAAATATATAATTTTAAATAACAATAAAATACTATAACTAGGCATTTGTTTTCAACATGGTTTTCTACAGGAAATTGGGAAAGCTATAAATTTAAACAATTTATTCCCAATTAATAATTTCAATAATAAAGGTTTTTATTTCAAAACCCCAAAATTTATCATTGGATTTAACATATGATTTTAAAATAAAATCCTACAAGATCTTGTCAATTTCCTCTGTGCATTTACTACTGATAAAACAAATCTTTGTGTTGCTCTTTGATTTCTCTATAATATTTTGTTTTCGTAAAATTCATAGAGAAATAACAAATTTCTACAAAACCATTTTCACAAAATTCACCGAGAAGAATACAAAGGTCACAAACACAATAGTTTCCTCTGGCAATCTTTTAAATTCACGATTTAGCAAATTTGCACAAAACTAATTCTTACACAGGCAATCCGAGACAAATTAAATTAAATAGAAGAATACCTATTTTCTTGTAGCTTGAAGAACTTGGCTGTTGAAGAGAAGCTTTGCCTATTGTGTGCAACTTCCAAAGCCCTTCCAGAACACCAAATCCCAGAATTTGCAAATACTAAACCAGAGAACTTCCAGAAATATACAGCAAATCACAAAGGAAATCACAAATTTTTCTCAAAATCAATTTTTTTAACAGAGCCCTGTTCTTTTCATTTCCCGTGAAGTGATTTCCTGTTTTCCCCAAAAAACATAATATCTTCCGAGAGAATCCTCAACCAGAAATTGCAATCAATTTTAACTAACACACATGTCAAGAAGAAAATATCTTCTAACAAACTCACGACAATCTCTCTTTTTTTTTTCTTCCTTATCAAGAATTGAATGCATTTTAAGAATTAAAGAATTCAAATTTCAAAATACAATTTCCCTTTTCTTATTTAATTATTTATTTTATTTTAAAATTTCATTCCCACAAAATATTTAATTTAAATTTAATCTATTCTCACAAATAAAGTAACTTTAATTTAATTAATTAATTTATTTAATTAAATAATTTTAACCTCAAAGATTAAATTACTTAACCAAATAAACTAATTAATTAATTAAATAAAATGTAAAGCTTTATTTTCAACATTTAAAATTAATTTAAATAAACATTAAATTAAAGAATATTAATCTATCATTAATTTAACAAAATTTGTCTTTTATAACAAATAAACCAATCAAACACCAACGAGACCACCAAAGACACCAGACTTAAACTGACGACTTACTATGACTGGGTTTAAGACTAGACTAGGAAGAACCTTGTTACTACCTCCCAATCAACATTTCCGTTGAGTCTTGACACGCTCAGACTTGAGTAACCAGGTGGAGTCGGTGTCATGTACCTGCAATCCTGCAATCAAACAAATAACATACATATATATATATATATATATAATCCATTATACAAACACACCGTGCAGAGAAAATCATGGAAATCACAGGGCACTCGCAAGTGACTGATGCAACTCCGTTCTCCACACCAATACACATCACATCAAACTAACAAATTAAATAACAGTTAATCTACCATAAACATATATATAACAATAGCATCAGAAGGAAACATCTATGCTAACATAAAGCATGTCAGAAATTAATTATCACCATACAATGTATCATCACATCACAAAATAAATCCACCATCCTCCTAATATTAGCAATCAAAATATCCAAAACAAAATTACCGGTACGTCTATCATAGTGTAAACATGCTAACAAAAACATAAACAGAAGTGGAGGGTACTACAGGGTCCAACTTACCCCACTGTAGATCACTTTTGTATTTTCAAGTCTCAAAATTTGTCTTTCCATCGATCCCTTTTCTTACATTATCAACCAAGCCATTTTGCTTAAGTTCTTTCAATATTGTGTGCTTTTGTAGTGGGTCTCATTATCATTCTACATGTCATTCCCTTATTTGAGAACATCTACCCTTAATAGCGCAAGTTCTTGATGTGCACTAGCCCCAAATTTGCACTCTCATGCTCTAGCAACACATGGGTTCTATCATTGGTGGTAGTCTCAGTTGTATCATGATAATGGGTCTGATAGAATTTTGAAATGGATCATATGATTATTGGTAGTGGAAAAATTATTTGCAACACAAGTTGTAATTGAATGAGCCCATTCAAGTTGCATTTGTTCACTCTATATGTAGTGTCCTCTTGCTTAACTCATACAGGTAACATAAAGGTTCATTTGCGGGTGGAAAATTATTATTGGTAGTGCATTCGATGAGTTTAGCACAACTTCTTGAGGAGACAAAAGATAAACTATGCACTAATGCATTGGAATGACATGTGTCATCTACTCAGCAAGGGCCTACGTAAAATTTTAAGCATTTCCAAATATCAACAAGAGTAACAAATCACCATATGTTGTATCCCCGTTGCATCACAATATTTCTTCCTAGCATGAGTTGTAAAAGAAAGAGCCATTCAAAATTTTACTAGTGCACATTCATACATTTATGTTTTATGGTTTGAATCTAGGTTTGTTATATGTGTGCATTATTATGGTTTGATGTTCACTTGCATTGCATCTATAAATACATCATGCATTATTAGTTTATGGTTTTATTTATTTAGCAAGGAACAAGTACCTTTATTTAAATTTAAATTATGGTTTGTTCAAATGCACTTGTTGTACATATCCATTTACATTGTGAAATCAAAATGTTGTCCACAATCTAATGGTTGATATTTGTAATTAAAAATATGGACATGTACACAATTAATTTAAATAAATAGTTCAAATGAATTTGTCTTTAATAAATAGGTCAAGAAATATAAAAATTTGAATGCAAATATGCTTGAGATTAATGCTATATTTTAAAGTAGAACATAAAAATGCAATTGGAAATAGATGATAGTTCTTGAATTCTTTAAAGCTCTAAATTTTCATTTTTAAAGTCACTCTAGGTTAAATACATTTTAATTATGCATATATCATGCTATACATGAACTTAAGAATTCCATATAATCCAATACACATGTTCATTTGAATGTGCATGCAAAGAATTCTTGAATGTAAATGAAATCAAATATATATATATATATAGAAATATATATATCAAGTGAGCTTAAGAATTTCATATAATTCAAAGAAAGCATGTAAGCTATAAGTGGAATTGAATGTAAATGAAATCAAATTTCTAGTCTTGAAAGTGATGCACATTTAATATAAGTAGATCTAGATCTTCACGGATGACAATTCTATATAAATTAAAAATTGATCAATCCATATTTAATTGTCTTGGAAAAGATGGACACTTACATACATGGTCTCAAGCGCTATACATAGTAAACAAAGTTAAATTGATGCCAAAATGTAGCTATCTCAAGCACCCCAAACACCATAACTATGACTCATTACAATGTTCATATATTCCAATGCACCTTGAGGTGAACAAGAAAGACCAAACCGAGAGAACCTGTATACAATCTAACATTAACAAAATGGATTTAATAATTATACTGAAAAGATAGGAGCTAATGTTCTTAAGAAAATTTGGATTAAAAAGATGAAATCAAATTATAAGGTCAAGTGATTTTTTATTAGGATATTGGATTTGAAATGGATGATAGTCCAAATTAAGGATAAGGTCCCTAGATGTTGAAAGCTTTGGGTGATGACGAAAGGAAAATATGATGCATGGACTAGATGTAGACCAAGTAACCAAATTTTGATGTTCAAGTGACGTTTTTTTTATTAAGGATGGAGAATGGATGTATGGTTGAGATGGATCTAGATGGATAAATTTTAAATGATTCTAGGATGATTATGGTTAAATGGGTTATTACTTGATAAAGTGATCTTAACTTGATGATTAGGATGAGGGATGCTTACCTGATGAAAATAATAAAATTAGGATGGGATGACTAGGATACATGAAAATCTAGATGATCATTTAAAATTATTGAATGTCATGCATTAGTAATGTATAAAAAGTAAAGAAAACAAGAGACAACATTTATGTTTAGATTCTTCACCACTCAAACACTAGATCAACTAGATAATTATATAATTTTGTGGAGTTGAATGTTCCAAATCAAATGAAAGAAGATTCATGTGAACTTAAAATTCCATGGAACATAAATAAATTTAAATGCAAAATTGAGCAAGCTGGGTTTTGTACAAATTGTTGCCGCGTATATATATATATATATATATATATATATATATATATATATATATATATATATATATATATATATATATATATATATATATATATATATGCTCTTCTATATATATATATATTCAATCTAGCTCATGTATATAAGTGGAGTTGAACAAATATTTAAATTCAAAGATTTGAAAGTGAAAGTTTAACAATTCCATGTCAAACATAAAAATACAATCAAGGAATCTAGAGATGATATAAAGGAATTTCTAGAGATTCTTGAGTGAACTTAAAAGAATGAGCCATGTCCAACATGTAAAAATGCAATTGGAAATTTAGATGATTTAAAGGAATTTAGGAAAAATGTAAATGAAAACATTTTTAAAGTCACTAGGTTTTGTATCAAGCATATATATGATCTAACATACATGTCACATTCTAAAAAAAAACCCATTCTAAATCATGTCACATGTGCAATCAATACAAATATATATTATAGATCTGGAGTCATAAATGTGTACATATATCCAAAAAACAACTTAAAGCTCCTGGTACATAAAATCTAGATCCTCTCTATCTTTAATTATCTCTAAAATCTTTTCATGATCTTCAATAGGCAACCTCCATTTTTGTTTGGCACGTCCTCTTTTAGGTAAAGTTTCTAAATTTATTTTTGTTGCCAAAACTAAGTGACTGTAATGTAGAACCTTTTGTCCTAGCCTATAATCAACAAATATAATACCATTTTTATCTATCTTTATTTGTTGACAATATGTGCCTTCAATAATGACTGATCCAATGGGATACTCTTGTCCATCACCATCTGTCATCGATTCGACCAATTTGCTTTTTGGTTGCATACATCTTAGTAGATAGTAAAATCTTCCACTTTTGCAAAACTCAACCATTCTTCAAACACAATAATGAATCTCTCTTACTTCGTATTTAAAAGTATGTTGATATAAATGAATACATAAAAAAATTACACATTACATGAAATCAGACAAATGATAAATATGAGTTATTTAAAATATTGGAAAAAGGAACAAGAAAAAAAAAAAAAACACTACTTCCACCTATTAAACATGGGAACTATACAAAAATTATCCAAAAATCTCACTTGTTTTTAATGTATTCCATAAGAGCCACACTTTTGAAGCGTCAATTGTTGAGGAAAATCATGCCTATTGATTTTATACACTATAAGCAAGAAAAGTGATGATTCACAGACCAAAGTTATGTTCCCCAAGTATTCTTTGTATGTTGTTTTTATATCTAAGGCTTAGTAATAGGAGAATGATCAGTTTTAGGAATTAAATGTTGAATGTATACTTAATTTATTTAAATGGAACATAGATTATATTAGTTATATGCCCATTAGAGACCATTAGATATGCAAGAACATTTGTATAGTGCTACATTTAGTCTTCAATATATTGTGTTTATTATATGTATCTTTTCATATATATATTTGGCATCATATTATTCTATATTTATACACATATAAAATTATATCAGTCTATATTTTATATCTCCTTTTTCATTTGTTACATTATTTTCCTATCTTATAGATGTATCCTATTGGGATGCCTCACTTACAAAATAAATCCCTTGAGGTATAATGTTTGTGTCAAGCTCCACTTCCCTTCTATGGTGATTTCTACTACTATCTACTCCACTATATCCATGTTCTAGCTCCTACTCTGTTACTTACCCTATTAATTTCATCCCCTCTTTGAAAACTGCCTTTTCCTTAGGAAATGCAAATCTATTTAATTTGATAGAAGTATATTTTTGTAAATCTCCTTAAGGTAGATGAGGGTATTGTCCCACTAAACTTTAGCTTACTAGATGATGTGATTTTTTGCTTTGATCTATGTTAGGATTTTTTTTGCTTCCAACTAGGTGGTGGGAATTTCAATATGTTGATCCATATTTTGTGCATCATAGATGAGACTTGTTACATGTTCCAACTACACACTTAAGTGGTGATGCTATTGGAGATGAGGATGTTTGCTACTGAGACAGTGGTATTTGAGATAATGTTGCATGATCAACCAAACAATGTGTATCTCTAGAGGGGGAAGATGGGATATTTTGGTGTTGTGTTTCTCCAACCTTTACTACTTCATAGACCCTTTTTGTGACTTCAACTATATCTATTTGAATCTACTTTGTTATTTGAGGATAGTGTAGCATCAATTTGTCCACTCATTGCTTTAAGAGGAGCTTCTAAGCTTGAATTAGTTGAATATTTTATGTTTTTGTTGTCGATATTCAATAAGTGACTTTTTCTAAAGCTACCTCTTTTAGATTATCCTCCTTTTTTGTTGCAATTTTCCTTCTTTTTTTCAGGGCTGATGTTAGCGCTTGCAAAATTTGTTTGATAATAATTTCCAATGTCTTTGCAAAGGAAACTATGTATCTAATCATTTCCCTTTCTATGATTACTTTTTTTGGGACTCCCATATCCTCACATAGTGCTATGGTTTTTAATTATAATTTGTTGGTTGAATAGGCTACTAAATAGTTTATTTTCATCCAGTGAATCCTTCAATTTTTGTGTAGTGGATGCCTCTTCTTCTTGATCTTTCTTTGATGATGGAGAGGTAAACTTTTGTATCTTCTATTTTTTCTTTTTCATCTTTCATTTTGTAGTCATTTGTATGAGTGCTTAAGTGGCATCTTCTAGTGATGGTTCATTCAGTTGAGGTGTAGTGGTTAATTTTCTCTTTTCCTTACCTTTTTCTCCTAGAAATATGTGACTATAATGAGAGAGGCTCCTACTTGTAATCTTCTATAGCTTCACAAAGTGGAAGTGCTCTATTCTTTTGATTCTTCCTTTTTAGTTCCCCTTTTTTCTATTAGTGTCTCCTTTTTATTTTCCATATCTTCCTTATATTTATTTTTGGTAAAATTATCCATAAACCCTTTAAGGTTGTGAATTTATCTACATTTTGGTCTTTTGGTAGTTGAATCAAAGTGGCTATGTAATAATATATATATCTACATCATTGACTTCATATGGAAGGTGCAATATCCAAGACATGCGAGGTTGAATTTCTTCCATCAAAGTGTAGCCTTTATCGATCAAGAACACAATGTCCTTGATGTCTCTACACCACCTCATACGAGATACATTCTATATTTTGTACTTGTTATTGAAGGGATTTGAAGAATCCACAATATGTGGCTATGAATAATATGCATTCTTTGAAATATTGGGCATGATCATTGATCTAGTTGACTAATTCTCTAGATGTTGAACCTATATCTTTCTCAAAAAATTTGGCAATTTATTGAGGAAATAAAATTTAAGGCGTACAATTAAGCTCATGTACCTGAACTAGCAATGACGCTACTTAGTGCACTACATTTTCTCTATAATTTTTTCTTGCAATGCCTCACATAATTCAATCTCCTTTCCCTCTACTATCACTTGGTATGTCACATGAATGGAGGTTGTGGTGGTAGCACCCTCTCTATCTGTGTAGTAAAATTTGTATGTGTTGGCCATAATCACATACCTATAGGAGAATATGTTCTGCTAACTATTAATGGGAAGTACCTGAAGCACTACTTCCAAGATTGAGTTATTTTATGGCTCATTCCTCTATACATAGTTAGGTTAGGTTTTGGTGGGTTTTATTTTTTGTGTTGTCATTCTCCTTTTTGAAGTGGGTGTTGAATTCAAATCATTTAAGACCATTTTCATGGGAAATTCTTTGGTTTCTTTCTTTGGTAACTAGAGAATCATGAGAGATAAAGAAAATATAAGATAGTTAGTTAATGATAAGTTGTCTTTAGATGCAAGGTCTTTGAATTTTCTTGATTGACGACCTCTCCTAGAAGTGCCTTGAAACTATATGCTTAATCATACATACATAAATCATTTTTAGATTCCATTTAAGCTTTGGTGATGTTAAGTATAAGCTAAAAAATCTTAAATTCCTTCTTCAACGCCACTTTTATTCTCAACCTTGAATCATTGGTTTCATTACTTGCAAGTTGGAATGAACTTATAGGACCTGGAAATCTAAAGAAAATAAATTTAATCACAATAACTCCAACTAACATGGGGACTCAAAATCTCTACAGGTGCTATAGACTCTTGAATCACTTTAGATCTATGTTCAAGGGAATAATAGTGATAACTTGGTTAGGGCTATAGACATCCAACTAGCAGTAAGACTCTATCTAGGATGCTTTTGGAGATGGCTCATTCGCATAGCCTTATGCTTTGTAATCCATGTTTTAGGGGTTATTTTGAGATATTCAGTGAACAAATTTTTTACACACTTGAGTTTCTTATTTTAAGGAGAGGGTTTGTGGCTCAGTGGATTCTAGTCAGTGGCATTTAGAGTCACTTGTCCTTATTGGTTTGAAACTAGAGTTTTTGGGTTCATGATTCTTGTTTATCTTTGAAATTCTCTAGAGCATTTCTTGAGTCGAGTTTCATTTATTTTTCCTTGCACACACACCTTGTTGAAAATGAGGACACCCCTTCTTTTATTTTGGCTTCATTTTTTTAAGATTAGGTCACATTAGGTTAGGTTTCTTTTGAATTTAATTCAGTGGCCTCATAAGACTACTGGCGAAAGATAGCCAGTTGGCGCCTATAAATGTGCAAAAATCTAGTCGTGCAAGTGATAGCATCATTCCACTAAGTGTGCTTAAGGAGTGGGTCAGCAAGGCCTAGGTCCCTCATGGGATCAACTTTGACATGGTCCAAAATTTAAACAAGGGTTTCTTTTTGTTTTGTTTTGTGGAGTTTAGTCATATCTAGGCTATCTTATCCCATGGTCCATGGTATGTCAAGTCCTCCTTGTTAGGTTTCTAGGAATGGACTTGAGATTTTGCTGTCTCAGATGACACCAAGTTGTGGGTCCCGGTTTGGATTGAATTTCCTAGTTTTCCCTTGCCTTGTGTGCCTTTTTTGCATCATATTGTGTCCTCACTGGGGAGGGTTCTCTGCATTGAGCTAGATAGATTCTTTTAGGCTTGACCCCAGAAAATGGTTTGTGTAGAAGTGGACCTTTCCAAAGATTTGAAAGACTACATTGATATCGAAATTGGATCTCTCCAACATACCCAAAAGGTCACTTATTTTAATCTACCCAACACATGTTATAGGTGTCAGTCCATAGACGAAAAGATCAAGGACTACCCTTTGTCAGTGCCTTGTACACCACCTCCACCATGGGATGTTGGAAAACCTCACCTAACATATGCTTCTACTAGAAAACACGATGATAAATGGACTATGGTTACAAACCACAAGAATAAGTCCACTAGTTATCGGTCAGCTCCCAAGGCCACTGAACCAAGGAAAGCTATTTCAAACCCTTCAGTGAAGGGGACAAAAGCTCCTGTTGGGGTTGATAGTGTTCTGTTGTAGCCTAGGCCAAAGAAAATGCCTCAACTTACTATTGTCATGATAGCACAACTAAATGTTCCTACTCCTGCATCAAGAGCTCAAAGGTGGTCTCACAGACCTTCTCCTCCTAGGGAAGAAGGGGAATATGTTCAAGAAAATTGGAGATTTTCCTCTCCTTCTATCAAGATTGGGTTAGTTTCACCAAAAAATTTGTAGAATCATTTATCTTCTCTAAATGAAGAGGAGTTAGACTCCGATGACATGGATGAGTTTCATTCATGAATTTCCTCTCATGGAATGTTCAAGGTCTGAAAAACCTCTCTAGAAAGTATTATGTCAGAGATACCTTGAGTAAGTATTCTAGTATTCAAGTGCTTTATCTCCAAGAAGTTAAAATTTCTGGTTTTTTGCTTGCTTCGGCTTGTCACTCCATTTGGCCTGCTAGTAAAATGTTTTGCACTACTCATGATGTTGGGCATGGCAGAGCTATCACCCTTTTATCCCCATGGTGGCACTCTTGTGTGATCAACCATGGGTCTGATCCTACTCATCGGCTCGTCTAGATCATTCTCAACATTGATAATCATTCCTTTGGGATTATTAATGTTTATGCTTCTAATGATGTTGTGGAACGCTCTTTGCTTTGGCATTGGATTGCTAATTCACTGCTAGTCACTACCTGGTTAGTGTGTGGGGATTCCAATATGGTTGAGATGGTGTATGACAAAGATGGAACCTTGCCATTCAGGTGGGTAGTTGGAAAAAGAGAGACGTGGTTTTACATGTACAATAAATTGGGGCTTTTTGATCCCAATATTGTCCACCACCATTCTCATTCTC
>VDFB02135326.1:0-19555 GCA_007258455.2 Sequoia sempervirens
TGTCAAAAATGCAACTTTTAGAATGTGAAGGGTCATGGTATTTAAAAAGTCAGTTATAGGTTTTTTTTGGTTATAAACTGAATGGAACAAGTTTATAAAGCCTCAAAAAGGCTCGGTGATGGGTTTTTGTTGATTGAATTCAAATCATCCATATAATATATAACGCTTTTTTGCAAATTCATTGTTATTTTTCTCTTCATAGAGACTGTACCGACCCGTACAGGCTGTAGATGCTCTAAAAATTATTTTGTTAAGTAGATACACGAATTATCTTTCATTTACATCAAGTTAGAGAGTCTAATATTCAAATTTGTGGGAGATTTCTTTAAATTTCTGAAGCAGCCCTATAAACACAAAGTTGAGGATTTGATTGTAGTTTAAATGATGTATTAGTCATTCCGCCTACTGTTATGAACTGTTGCTTAGTGGAATGACTTGTCTCATGGTAGGACAGGTGCTCATATGATTTAGGAAGCAAGGGAAGTAAGTTGTCAGTTTTGGGATGATGCCCTAGGGTTGAACAATGCATTTTTCCATGTGAAAATGGTGAGTTAAGGCTGGGTTTTGACAAAATTTTGTTGGAACTATCTATGTAAGGGTGTATTGAGATTTTTTAGGGTATGTATGAGGTGTTGGATGTATCGGTTGAGTCAAAAAATCCCGAGTGATGGGAAATTGAATAAACCCTAGGTTGTTTGCATGAAAAGTGATGGTTTGTTGGATCGGTGTCCTATAATACTTGGATATGAGTATTTGTGATGAAATTTGTGGTTTTGTATCACAATTAGTGACTTTCAAGTGAGTTCTAGTGAAAAATTGGTGATTAGGAGGTACTTCCTTTGAAAAATAGGGCTAATTGGTGACCTAAAAAGTAGGGTAGCCTATTGGTTTTCAAATTTGTTTCAAAGAAACCTTATTGGATCTTTTGGCATGTTGTGTCAGGAATTGAAGTGTGCCTCAAATGATGTTTGATAGGTCTCTGTATGGCCTTGTCTAAAATATATTGAGAAAATTCAAGGTTTGGGGGCTACAAGCCTCTATGTGTGTGTTCAGGGAAAGTTGAGTGTTTTGTGTTCAAGGGAAGGTTTCTTTGTTTTAATCTGATCAATTTCAGTTGGGTAGAGGTTTCCACCACCTAGGCTACTATCAAGTGGTATCAGAGCTCAATTATTAGATCTTTTGCAAGTGATTGATTGAATTTCGCAGGTTGGAAGGTGAAAGGATAGATTTGTGAAGATGCCTCCTAAGAATGTTGGTACTGCTAGAGAGTTGTAGGAGTTGAAGGAGAAACATGCTAAGCTTTTGGAGTCACACAATTTTTTCTTGGAAAGGCTTGCTACCTTGGAAAAAAAGAAGAGAAGAGATGAAGTAGAGAGTGAATCAGATGAAGAGGAAGATGAAGAGTATGAGGATGAAGAAGAAGAGTTAGACCCTGAAGAACAGAGAATGGAAAGATTTCTCAAGGAAGTAAAAGGTGATTCACATAAGGTAAAGGTTGATTTACCTATGTATGGTGGAAATTTGAATGAGGAAGAGTTGCTTTATTGGATTGTATCCATGGACAACCACTTTGAAAGTGAAGACATTTCGGAAGAACATAAGGTGAAGGTGGAAAAGAAAAAACTCAAAGGTCATGCACTTCTTGTTGGATGTTGTGGATATGTTTGCTGATATGTGGTTGTCATTGATTTCAACACTATTAGCATTTGGTGTACTAGAGGCTGTATATGTCGAGGATATTGAGAAAATTGTAAAAGGAAGTGTTCTAGGTTCCCAGTGGAACTATGCAGGTCTTGAAGGTGTCTTGCTCTATAAGTTGAAGATTTGTTGATGTGGATTAAAGGGTTTATTTCTAAATGTCTCTAGATCAACGACCAGAAGTTTCAAAGGTCCGCATGAATTTTTTAGTATGTTGTGATTTGATAGTGTTTCTATGGTCTTTGTTAGTGTTCCTGAATGAAGATTGTGTGATTATGTTAATCTCAGTTGTTGTGGATTCTTCTCTATTGTTTCTTGGTGTTCTTGGATGTCTCTAGATCATTCTCTATCTTTGTGGTATGTCCACATTACTCGGAGAGCTCATGGTTGAAAATATTTTCTTGCGCATGTTTTATTTTTCATGTTCTTGGCTGACATGTTGATGGTAGTGTGTTGTGGATCTTCATGGTGAAATTAATTAAAGTATTTTTGTGTTGAAGATGTTAGTTTGGGTCCCCACTATGTTGTGGCCGAACTTGGTGTATTTGCATTGAAAATTTATTTGTAAATTTGGGCTGACATTGAAAATATGTTTTATTTTTTTGGCCGACTAAGTTGTGATGAAATCCCATGTAGCAGATATATATGAGTGATTGGTTGAGAAAAGTTAGTGTATGCATGAGTGTGAATGTATGCCAGAGAAAGTGTAAATGTGTGAATAGTGTTTCTATCATTCAATTACTGAGCAGAGAGTGAGGACTATTGAGTAGAGTGTGAAGAAGGTTTTCTGAGCTTAATTGGAACTATAATCAGGCTTGTGTAGAAGCTATTTTCTTAGTTCGTATTCTTTAGATTTTAATCCTATTTTGTATTGTTGGATAGTGATCCCTCTTTTTTATTTGAGCAGTGAGCTCTAGGTAGTGTTCCTGAATGCATGTGCATTCCCCTTATTATTTCTCTTTATACTTTTAACAAAGTATAATCTTGTGGACTAACATCCACCATGGTTTCTCCCCTAACAGGGTTTCCACATAAAAAATCTTAGTTGTATTTGTCTCTCCGATGTGTTGATTGCTTGTGGCTAATTTCTTATTCATCAGATCTAAGATTAAAGTTAAGATAAGTTAGAAAAGAATAAGTTTATGTGACAACTGATTCACCCCCCCTCTCAGTTGTATGTCCTTATTTTTCCAACACTTCTATGGTGGGACTACAAGCAAACAAAAAGAAGAAAGCAAGGTAAGTCAAAGATAGTTTCTTGGGATAAGATGGTAGAAAAACTTAAAGGTAAATTTCTTCCCAAAGATTATGAAGTTCAATTGTATAATAAATTACAAGGCTTGAAGCAAAAGGATTTAGATGTTAAGACCTATACTAATGAATTTTCAAACTAAGTATAAGGTCAAGAAGAGATGAGGATGAGGGTAAAAAATTATCTAGATACTTAGGTGGTCTTAGATTCAATATACAAGATGAATTGGTTGTTACTAACCCAATGACTGTTGAAGAGTGTTTCCAATTGGCAATTAGGGTGGAGGAAAATATCAAAAGAAGGCAAGAGAAATTTGTTAGAGGTAGAGGTAATAGTACAAGAGGGAGAGGAACAATCCCTACATCAAAGCAGCCATTTGAGGAACAAGATGAAAAAAGAAAAGGTAAGGAGCAAGGTGTTGATGCAAGAGGAGGTTTTAGGGGCTTTAGAGGTAGGTTTAGTGGTGGCATAAATTCAAATGTCTTTGTAGGGAGATGCTATAACTGTAATGAATTTGGTCATCCTTCTTGGAAATGCCCTAAAAATTTTGGAACTTCATCTAGTGGAGGTGAAAAGAGGACTGAAAGGAGGGCTCAAATAGTTCAAGAAGAGAAATGTGAGAATACTAATTCTGCAATTTATCATGTTGCTCCTAAAACAGGTGAAGCTTTGATGATGAGGAAGACCATACTTAAGATAGAAAAGGAGATGGAGCTATTGCAAAGAAAGAATCTTTTCAAGACCACATGTAAGTGAAAGAATAAGGTATGCAAAATTTTCATTGATTCTGGCTCTACTAAGAATATGGTGTCAAGTGAGATGGTTAATAAACTGAATTTGCAAAAGGTTCCTCATGAGTTACCTTATAAGGTGTCTTGGTTGAGTGATGGTCAATCTCTTTTGGTTAATGAACAAGATGTTGTAGAATTTTAGATTGGTGGTTATAAAGATAAGGTAATGTGTGATATTTTTCCCATGGATTGTTGCCACTTAGTCCTAGGTAGGCCCTGGTAGTTTGATAGGAATGCATTGTATGATGGGAGAGAAAATAAATATACCATAGAAAAGGATGGATGTAAATTTTTTTCGACTCAACTTGTGGAAGAAGAAAAAGGAAAGGCTAAGGTAATCATGTGTGGGAAAAAATAACTTGTAGGGGTTGTGAAAGAAGATAAAAATTTGGGTACTATAGTCAGTTTGAAGTTTGAGAATGCTCTGACAACAGGTGTGAAGATAAATGTAGGATTGAAGGATGGATTGACAATGGATTGGAGTGAGAATTTCTTGGTTGGTACAATGGTGTACCCTTTGGTGGAGAGTAAGGATAAAAGACAAGTGGTGTATGTAGGTATAGTGAGTATAGGGGGTTATAAAAATGGTGGTACAATAGTACATGGTGCTAACAAAAAAATAGGACTGATGACAGTGGTAAAGGGACAAAGTGGACAAGACATTAAAGGAAGTTACAAGCATGAAGTTGAGGTAAAAGGGAGGCTAGTTCAAGAAATTACTAACAAATGTTTGTTTGTAGGTATGAATAAATGAGTGCAATCAGGTTTTGATCAAGGGACTAGTAGAAGACCATTATCAGGTCTAATAGGAGAGATGGAGATAAGTTCAAGATCAAACAAGAACAAGGATGCAAGGAAGATCATAAGATCATTGTGTATGAACTAGAGGAAGGTGTTTTCAGGTCAAAGAGTATGTGGAGAGCATGGAACAAAGCATAACTCATGTGACATGAGTTATTTTTCAGTGAGGTTATATGGTGCAAGTGCACCAAGCACAAAGAAGAATACAAATGGAGGTTAACATGTCAAGTATAGGTATTGAGGTCTTTAGGTATTAGATATAGTATATTCACATTAAATAGGGTCAAATGAATCCATTTAATATGTAATAGGGATCAATTTTGAGTCATTTGTGTTTAGGAGTAAAAAGTTACAAAAAATGTAAAAAAGTTGTTTGCAAAAATTGTCAAAAATGAAACTTTTAGAATGTGAAGGTTCACGGTATTTCAAAATTTAGTTATAGGAATTTGTTGGTTATAAAATGAATGGAACAAGTTTATAAAGACTCAAAAAGGCTCGGTGATGGGTTTTTGTTGATTGAATTCAAATCATCCATATAATATACAATGCTTTTCTACAAATTCATTGTTATTTTTCTCTTCACAGGGACTGTACGAACCCGTACAAGTTGTAGAATCTTTGAAACTTATTGTGTTAAGTAGATACATGAATTATCTTTCATTTACATCAAGCTTGAGAGTCTAATATTCAAATTTGTGGGAGATTTCTTTAAGTTTCTGAAGCAGCCCTGTTAACACAAAGTTGAGGGTTTGATTGTAGTTTAAATGATGTATTAGTCATTCCACCTACTATTATGACCTATTTCTTAGTGGAATGACTTGTATCATGGTAGGGTAGGTGCTCATATGATTTAGGAAGCAAGGGAAGTAAGATGTTGGTTTTGGGATGATGCCCTAAAGCTGAACAATGCATTTTTCCATGTGAAAATGGTGAGTTAAGGCTGGGTTTTGACAAAATGTTGTTGGAACTATCCATGTAAGGGTGGATTGAGTTTTTGAAATGTATGTATGAGGTTTTGGATGCATTTTTTGAGTCAGGAAAGCACGGGTGATGGGAGATTGAATAAACCCTAGGTTATTTGCATGAAAAGTGAGGGTTTGTTGGATCACCATCCTAGAAGACTTGGATCTGAGTATTTGTGATGGAATTTATGATTTTTTATCACAATTAGTTACTTTCAAGTGAGTTCTAGTGAAAAATTGGTGATTAGGAGGTACTTCCTTTGAAAAATAAGGCTAATTGGTGACCTAAAAAGTAGGGTAACCTATTGGTTTTCAAATTTGTTTCAAAGAAACCTTATTTGATATTTTTGTATGTTGTGTCAAGAGTTTAAGTGTACCTCAAATGATGTTTGATAGGTATCTATACGACCTTCTCTAAAAGATATTGAGAAAAGTCAAGGTTTGGGGGCTACAAGCCTCTAGGTGTGTGTTTAGGGAAAGTTGAGTGTTTTGTGTTCAAGGGCAGGTTTCTGTGTTTGAATTTGATCAATTTGAGTTGGGTAGAGGTTTCCACCACCTAGGCTTCTATCATTAATGATTATTTAAAGGGGTATTTAATGCAAGGGTGCTAAAATAGGTCCAAATCAAGTGTGAAATTATACTATTTTCAAGAGTGTACAATTTTATACACTACATTTAGCCCCCACTTTAGTACCCATATGATTCTATGTGCATGTGTAATCTAGAGGAATCCAAACAATAAAAAAAATTTCATGAAAGGATACTCGTATAAGTTCATTCACAACATAGGAGAATGAAGCCCCCACTGTAGCTATCTGCAAAACCACAATGTTAGGAACTACATCCTACAACATGAATTCGTTAGTTGTTCAAAAATCCTCTTATATAACTTCTTCTAGAAATAAAATTTGAGGGTAGATGTATGCACCCCTTGATTCTGCTTGCTTTATGGAGGTGGAATCAAGGTATCAGTCTAACCACATTGAATGAGGTAAGTCACATCATAGGGAATTTACAAGTACCATACCACATAATGATAGACATATAATGAGGATGGGAGTATAATCATGATTTCAATGCAACAAATGGTGTCAAAAACAGAGTTCTCTAGCAGCTGGTATGCTAGTTTGAATGAAAAAGGTGCTTTTAACCCTAATATAGTAAAAACCTAATTTTCACATATATAAGAGAAAAAAGTGAGGTAACTTGGGCTAGTTTTATCTTTTACCTTCTTGTAGCTTGACTTCTTTGGAGAGTGATTGAATATGTTGAGCCGAAAAAAGTACGAGCCTCCGAGACTAGATGTCCTGCGGGAGGTGGTAGCTCGAGGCTAGTTGCAACATTAGGTGAGTTGATTTTTCTACCTTAGCGTCATCCTTACGCATTTATTTTATTTTGCTACCTATTTCTAGGTTGATTTAGGACCTTGGAAGAAAAGTTTACAAAGTGTCCCTTTTTTGCGAAGTGTCCCCTTTTTTTGCAAAGTGTCCCCTTTTTTCGCGAAGTGTCCCACTTTTTCATAAAGTGTCTTGTTTCTTTGCAAAGTGGGAACTAAAGTGTCCAGGAACCTTAGAAAAGTACACTAGAAAAAATTTAGTACACATTTTTATTGTTGTTGTATACATTTAAGAGTTTAGAATGCTTATAGGACATATTTTTTCTTTTTTATTAGGTTTCACCCCAGTCACAATAGCGTCTTAGTGGTAGACAGTTCTGTCACCTATGAGACTTAGTCTCAACATTATTAGAGGAGGATACACAAATACTACAAAGCACTATATTGTATTGGGAATAACCCATGCCTCTCATCAGGTACCATGATGCTATGTCAATGGAATTGGCTGAGAGGTGGGATGCAGACACCTATACATTTCATCTTCTGAAAAGTGAGATGACGATCACCCTAGAGGACATCCATCACATTCTTCGAGTTCCAATTCAAGGTGAGAGAGTCTATTTTGTAGGGGATCAGTCATTTCATGAGATGAAATATGATATACAGTTCTATCTTAGAGGTCTGATTCAGGATGACATCGTGGGGCTGCACATTGAGCTATCATGGATACTTTATTTGCAAGCACCACTTTTGGTACATATCATGATTTTCCCAATGGAACGAGTACTCGTCCTCGATGGTCGGGGAGCACATATAGATGGAGGACTAGTTCACATAATATGAAGAATGGCACAACAAAGAACCGTATATGCCTGGGGGCACAACATCCTTGCACACTTGTATTATGATCTAGGGTAGTTTGCATACCACGAGGTTGACAATATGGTGCACTGTATGCTACTGCAAGTGTGGTGCCTAGAGCATATCACATGCACTAGGTTGATAGGGTTTTCGTTAATATCAGCCCTAGGATATCCTCATGCATTTAGTTATCCACTGAGGCAGTTATGGAAATATGGAGATTTACACTTTTGGAGGAGTTATAGAAAAACACTTATTTTGCTAGTTTTGATATGCAACCAATGAGTTTCAGACCTTTGAGAGGTTAAATCTGCATATCTAGTGACTTTGAGTGTGTAGGCTAGTAGAAACCAGTGTAGAACAACATATGAGAAGGATACAAACAAGAGGAAGTGATATTCTTTTTTAATACTTGCAACTATCACCACCTAGGAGAAGTGGAAGAACAATAAAATGAAATCTTGTTTCATCAAAAAGAGTTCAGTCAACACCCCCTAGTTTTAAACCATCGGTAGTAGTAGCAAGTGTATCAATACCTTTAGTTTATGTTCCTGTTAAACCAGTTCAGGCCAATCCAATGGCTACACAAAGGAATCAGCCTTTCATTCCATTTAATGGAGGTAGACCACTAAAATTGCAGCAACGCGATGATATTCCTATGCCTACATTGAATTTTTTTCCTTTTTTCACAAGGGAGGATCAAACTACTCCCATTGAGCATATCAGGGACGTGGCCCCACTATGTGGAGTCCATCACATCACTCAAGAAAATTTTGCAGTGAGGTTGTTGGCCACTTCATTAAAGGGGAAATCTCTTCAGTGGTTTAGGGGTGTGGTGGTTGGTTCTATAGCAAATTGGGATGAGTTGGGAGCAACATTGAACAAGTAATTCGAGGACAAGTCCAATCACTTGTCGTTAGTTGAGCAATTGACTAAAATTAAGATATCTCCTCAGGAGCAAATGATGGATTTCAACTTCTATTTCCAGAAGACATGAAACATGATTCCTATTATGGTAAGACCTTCTCCAGAGTATGCATTTCTTTATTACTTTAGGGCTCTTAACAATGATATATTTGTTATGATACAATCCATGAGTGGTACATATTTACTAGTTGCATTTGACATTGCAGTGAAGGAAAAAAAGTCTTATCCAAGTGGGTAAGATAACACCCATACCACCAATTCCTATTTTCCCAAAAATTTAGCCTTCCACACCTTTGCAAATGCCACCTTTTGATCCTATACCTACTATTCCAGCATTACCAGCTGCTGTTAGCGAATAATTTTTTGTCCCAAGTCCATCTCAGGAATTACAAGAGATTAAAAGTAGTCAGCAAAAAAATGAAAGTATAATTCAATCCTTTGGAAATGAGTTAGTGACCATGAAGAAGTAGCAATCTCAAAATTTCAAGCCATATCATCCCCAGGGTCAAGGACAAAACCAACTTTATCAAGCTAATAGGTAGCCATATCAGGGAAACAACCAAGGTGCAAGGTAGAATCTCAATCCAAGGCCTTTTCAGCCACACAATATAGCTTCAATCAGTTCAGCTAGGGATCTTGTTCCTATCCAAAACAACCTTACAGTAGATTATGAGTGGTGCTTTCCCTACAACCAACCCCATAACCAAGCTACGTGTTCAAATGGGATTATCAAACAAACACTGATGGTACAAAATGTTTTAAGCATGCAAAATGTGCCTAATAATGAATCTCCACAACAATGAGATATCCTTGCAAGTGATACAACTCTTCTGAATTGGCAAGGAGAGTAATTTTGTGGAGTGAATAGAGATGATTCTCCAATAATAGCCAATACTAGAGCCTAGAAGAGAGCTTTTGCAATTTGACAATTAGCAAACAAGGAAAAGCAAGCTGCTAGCTCATCCAATCCTCAAGTACCACACATTTTGCAAAGAAATCCACAAGGTACCAGTAAAGAGTAGCTTGGGAACCAACCCCAATCATCCCACTTGCAACTAGACCTTGTTGTTGCAAGGACTCATCAAAAGGTAAACACTATTGCACCTTTTAGCATTGTTGAGCATATGAAGAAAATGAATGTAACTATGTCTATGTGGGATTCTTTGTCCATCCCAGGCCAAAAGGACCTATTACAATTTGCATTGTCTGATTTAAGTGTTTCTAGTGATGTTTCAGTTGACCAAGTCAAGGTTGTTTTTACAAACACACCTCAAGAAAATAGTAAGCAACTAGGTAAATATGTCAAACCCTCCCCCCCTTTTTATGTATCATTGATGATAGGGGATAAATTGGATCACAATTGTATGGTAGATACAAGGGCAAGTAGCTCTGTTATGCCCAAACAAATTATTGATACGTTAGGTTTGAAATATCAGCCTCTTGAAAAGGGAGTAGTCCAACTTGATGGGTCATCCATTAGCATCGTGGGTGTGATTAAGGATGCAAGCCTTACTTTACATGCCTGCCCAATTTTTTCTATCCCTCGGGATATATTTGTCATTGGTTTACCACCTTATTTTTCCTTATGTTTATCAAGGGACTTCATTGCCAAAATAGGGGATTATTTGTCCTTAGATTGGTCCCACATGTTATTTAGGACTAGATATAGGACAAAGGTAACTATTAAGTTAGAATTACTTGCCAAAGACTATATTGAGCCCTATGTACCAAGCACCATAAATTCCAATTGTGTTGCTTTTGATGGAAATGAGCATGTTGCTGCTCAAGAGTCAATTTCACAAGCTGAAAAAATCCTAGACATTCTTCTAAATGAGTGGGGAGTAGAAAATGTAGAAGATAAACAAGGTAAGAACATCAAGGATAGAGGCCTAGGTGCTTATATGTTGCATGAACCTAATGCAGTTATCCCAAACCTTGAAAAGAAAATGGAACAATAGCTAGAATAGTAGGATGAGGTATGGAAAATGTTTTTTGATGGCTCTAGAAGCAAGAATGGAGTTGGTGGGGGTGCAATGCTTGTATCCCCATAGGGTGAAAAGTACTATTCAACTTTCTAATTTGCGTTTTCCTGTTCTAACAATACTACTAAATATGAAGGTGTGATTTAGGGCTTGGAATGGGAAAGGAAAAGGAAGATTAGCTACCTATAGGTATTTGGTGATAGTGAGTTGATAGTAAATTAGGTAAGAGGCTTGAATCTGACTAAAAATTATGTGCTTAAGTCTTAAAAGCATATGGTGTGGGATATGATAGAATAATTTGATGCTTTCAATCTGATTTCTATTCCTAGGAATCAAAATAAGCATGCAGATAGGCTAGCTACAATGGGTGCTCAATTTGGCATGCCTAGTGATATTAGGAAAGGAAAAGTGAAACATGTTAAATTTGTTGTAAGGCCATCTATTCCTGACAATAACATTCATTGGAATTTTTTCGAGAGTGATGAGAAGGTATTGAGTTTTTTGCTCGAAGACGGTGAGCTCTTGGTGGTAAACCAAGAGAAACTTAAGCAACAATATGATGATCAGGTTATTCAGTTAAAGACAAAAATGTTTCCCAAGGGTCTAGTTACCTTGGAATCCATTTTTAGTACTGATGATCAGCTAAAGAAAGGCAAGACCGGTATGCAAATCAAGGAAGAACACTATGAAGAGCTTGAAAATTTCAAAGGTAAGCTCCTTTAAATTGGTAAAATTTGTTCCCATGAAGATAAAAAGGCTTTTATTGCACTTTGTCAAGAGTTTCATGATGTCTTTGCATGGGAGTATTCAAATTTAAATTGTTTTGCTCCCCAAATTTCTTAGCATACTATAGAATTAGAGCCAAATGCAAAACCTATTACATGGAAACAGAGGCCTTTAAATCCCAAACTTGAGCCTCTTATGATAAAAGAATTGACTAAGTTGATTGAGGGAGGCATCATTTTCCCAATAAAGCATACATCATGGGTCTCTAAGCTTGTCCTGATTAGAAATAAAAATAAAGAGATTAGGCTTTGTGTAGACTTTAGAGACCTCAATAGAGCCTCATTAAAATATCATTATCTGCTGCCCTCTATGTAGTAGATCCTTCAGGTAGTTGTTGGTTCTGAAAGGTTTTCCTTGGTTGATGGTTATTCTAGTTATAACCAGGTCTTAGTTAAAGAAGAGGATCAATACAAGACCGCTTTTACCATAAAGTGGGTCACCATGGCCTATAAAAGAATGCCTTTTGGTCTATCTAATATTGGTGCCACTTTTCAAAGGCCAATGGACATGCCATTTCAAGGGTTGATTTATAAATTAGTGCTCATTTACCTTGATGATATAATAGTGTTTTCTAAGAATGTAGATGAGCATACTACCCATTTGAAACAAGTGTTTGAGAGGTGTAGGGAATTTGGTATATCCCTTAACCCCCCAAAAATGCATTTTTTCTATTCATGAAGGAAATATTCTTGGACATATAGTGTCAAAATAGGGGATCACCATTGATCTAGAGAGATTAAGTGCTATCTTAGCCTTTCATTTACCCGACCATAAAAAAAGGGGCTGCAAAGTTTTCTTGGCAGAATTAATTTTTTGAGAAGATTTATTCTAGATATTGCAAATCTTTTGAAATCACTAACTGCCATGTTGAAGAAAAATGCAAGTTTCAGCTGGACTAGGGAGGCCAAGCATAGTTTTGAAGCTATAAAGGAGGTATTATCAGCAAATTCTACTTTGGTAAATCCAAACTTTTCAAAAGATTTCATTTTGTATGCCTTTGGTAGCATAGACACCATTTATGTAATGTTGGTGCAAAAAAATGATGATGGTTTAGAACAGTCCATTGCCTTTTTTACTCAATGTTTGGAAGACTATGAACAAAGGTATAGCTTTGTAGAGAAACATGTATTAGCAGTTATTAGGAGTCTAAAAAATTTTAAACACTTGGTTTCTAACAATAAGGTGCATTTAATGGTTACTCACCCTAGTGTGAAAGAGTTTTTGTTAAGCAGAGACTTGAATGAGAAAAGGGAAAGATTGATTACAAAGGTCATGGAATATGACATTGACATCAAAATTACCAAGCTTGTAAGGGGTAAAAGGATGTGTTAACAACTTGCATTAGGGTTTGAAAATGAGCTAGAAACAGAGGAGACAGTTCTGGTCACTAATGGTGATCCTCAGAATGTTGCACCAACATTAGGTGCAAGTTGGATGTGAGATATGATTCAATTTTTTACAGACTAGTGAGTGGTCGCAAGGTTTAGATAAGGCCAAGAGAAGGTATTTTATGCTACAATCTATTCCTTATGTGTTGGTTAATGATGTTATGTTTAAAAAATATCACAATGGTGTACTATTGAGATGTATTGACAATGACCAAATAGATAAGGTTCTTCATGAGTTCCATGATGGAATTTTTGGGGGGCATTTTACCCCAAGAACTACAACATGGAAAATAATTAGAGCTGGCTACTATTGGCCAAGAATTTTTAAGGATTCCCATGTTTGGACCAGAAAATGTGTCAAATGTGCCTTATTTGTAGTCAAAGAGAGGCTGCCAACTTTTCCTCTACAGCCTATTCAAGTGGAACAACATTTTATGAGGTGGGGCATTAATTTTATAAGATCTATTAATCAACCTTCTAGTGTAGGTCATAGATGGGTCCTTACTACAACTAACTATTTTGCAAGATGGACTAAATCAGCGGCTTTGAAAGAAGCTAATGAAAGTGATGTGTTAAACTTTTATGATGATTTGGTAACCAGATTTGGAGTACCTAAGTCAACTATTTCAAACAATGCCTTAGCCTTTGTTGGATTGAGAGTGAGTGATTGGGATGTCAAAAATGGTATTCATTTGAACACATCATCAAACTAGTACCCTCAAGGTAATGGTTTGGTAGAATCAACCAATAAGAACCTGATCATAACTATCCAGAGAACAATGGAGGACAACCAGAGAACTTGGCACACTAAATTAAAATCTGCATTGTGGGTAGATAGAATTACTCCAAAAATATCCATTGGAAACTCCCCATATATGTTGGTATATGGGAAAGAGGCAAGATTTCCTTTATCCATTGAGTTTCTAGCTCTTGATGTTATGAACTAGTTTGAAATGTTTGAAATGGAGGATCCAATGGCTTTTAGATACGCACAACTCATAGAGTTGGAAGAAACAAGAGATAAAGCCATGAAAACAATGGAGTTTCATCAACTCCAAAAAAAGAGAGTATTTGACAAGAAATCAACACCTAGAGTGTTTAAAGAGGGAGATGTTGTGCTTAAGTGGGATGAATTAAAGAGTAGGTTGGGAAAGCACACCAAGTTTGATAGTATGTGGAGTGGCCCATTTGTTATTACTGAGTGTAAAGAGAACAATTCATTTCAATTGTCAAAAATGGATGGAGAAGTTCTGCCTATCCCAGTTATTGGGATACACCTCAAACATTGTTTTGAGGTATGATCTACCTCCTACATGTTAGATTAGGATTTTTTGTTTCAATAAGTGCTCCTGCACTTTAGTTTAAATGCAAGTTTTTAGTTCCCTAAGTGTTGTTTCGCACAGTCAGTAGTTTTGATAACAAGTTTTGGTAGTTGGAATAAGTTTTCAAGGTACCATGCACTAATTTGATGAGTTACAACAATGTACAAGATTGTTTTCAATTCTTGTTGGTTTTCTAAGTGACTCTGTGCCCAATGAATAAGCTTCAGGCAGCTGGTCAAGATGTTTAGCAGGAAAGCATATAGCAGATGTTGCCAAAAATGTTACCTATTTTAGCTACCAACTCAAATAGGTAGAGTTGTTTATGTTTTACAAAGTGAAACAGAAGGTATATTCTACTCTGCCATGTTATATCCATGTGCATAACGAAATTATCAAAAGAATGCATTATTATATTATGCAAATGCATACAACAGAGAAGAGAAACAATTTTTGCAAATGTAGTCTTTATTGATAAACATAAATGTATGGTGTCCCACACAAGTCGTGGGACTAACTTTTTAATCCAAATAAAGGAAAAAACTATACATTTATAGATACATGAAAGAAAGAATGCATATATAAAGAGTGGGGACCCGTCATTTCCTGAATGATGAATCCCAGTTGAGTTGCTTTGCATCTGTTGCTGCCCCTCTTGCTTGTTCAGCTCCCTTTGCTCCAATGCTCTGGAAGGTTGCTCATATGCTCCAGAAACTCTTGCATGTGTGAGAAAGAGTTTTTTAGAGAAATGAAAGATCACCAATCAATATATATGAAAACATCCATAAAAAATTACCTGATCCTCATAAGCATCAAAATGGTTTGCACAAGACGGATGTCCAGGAAAACAAAAAGGTTATCATAAACATCTATCATATGCTCTATTTTTATCTAACATGTTTGCTCATTGTGTAGGTATAGGTGAAATCTTTGTTGCTGGTTTTTTTCATAGATATCACAACATGTGGAGTAAAATGGGCTCCCACAAGGGCTGAGCCCAACATGTGGCCCTTTGGTTTCTTTAGGGAGGGATAGTTTCATTTTATATCACCAATGTAATCCTTGAAGACAAGTTTAATTAATCATGGTGATATTGATAAAGAATAGATATCTTATTAATAGGAGCTCTCTCATATTAATAATGATACTCCTTACCAATAGGATCATGACACAAAACTGGTTTGCAAAGATTTTGTGATGCTTGTAGTTTTAAATTCATAAGTACATAGTCATCATATTTGTGAAATAGTGAGTACTATCGGGAGCTATCATGGATTACATGGAGCAGCTATAGGTGATGGACAATGTTTACGAAGCAAAGCAAAGAAATATCTCAGAATGAAAGATAGAGGCATAGGTCACTAGTATAATTTAGTGGTAGTGAGTTGTTCATACCTTTCTATAAGGAAAAAGGTGTTGACATTGAACATGTTCATAAAGTAGAGAGATCCAAATGTACACATGTAGAAAAGATAATGATGTGGTGTGTGAAAATAGAGACTTCAAGATCATTAAAAATAATTAAAGATATATGAAAAAGGTGATCATAGTCATGATAAATAGTTTACAAATACACCATGAATTTCAGTATTTAAAGAAAGAAACACTACTTGATGTTATAAAAGATCACATAATGCACTAGAGACAATGCAACACTGTCAAAGAGTCAATGAAATTATGATGAACAAAATCAAACGACAGAGGAAATGATCTATTACTAAAGGACAACAGACAATGTGATAAACTATGCAACAAAAAAAAGAGATCATAAATGCCTAAATACAATGATACAGAAAAAAAACAATCAAGAATAGCATATCAATTAAGGAAACATTGATTTTTCTTATCAATATGTGCATATACATTTCATGAGATAGGGTTTTCAAGTCAAATAGTGCAATGGGAATCATGAAGAAATAGTGGAAAATAAGGTGCATGGTACAAGAATATGAAACCATAATATTCATGACTGTCTCAAAGATAAAGATTGTAGACACCTAAAAATGACCTAGGCCTACAAGCTTCATTTTTACCACTTTCGTCCTAGCATAATTATGACATTTAATTATGTCCTCGGTTCACATTCAACTATTAATTAAATAATTCATAATTATTTAATTAATTCATATCTCTTTTATTCTTCATGATTATTAAATAAATTTTTTTTATTTATTTATTAAATATGTCATTAATTGTCTAAGTCTTCCTATAAATTAAATAAATTTCTAAATTTGTTTAATTATCTTTATTCATTAATTCTTCCTAATTATTAAATAAATGAATTTCATTTATTTATTTAATATGTCACTAATCCTCACAATTAAATAAATTCATTAATTTATTTAATTCTTAATCATATCTTCTAAATTGAATAATTAATCTTTAATTATTTAATTTTCAGAATTAATATTCCTCTCATTTTAAATAAATGAAATTATTTAAAATGTCATCACAATCTTAACTGACATTCCATTTTGGTAAATAATCTAAAAAAGATTATTTATTTGTCTCACAAAATTCATATTTTGAGTTTATTGGTAGCTTTCTTCCAAAAATCAAATAAAGTAAGCAGGTTCTTGATTTTATCAAATTTTCTTTTTAATTCATCTTTTATGAATCTCACAAAGCGGGCTATCTTTATCTTCTCAATTTTGAAAATATTTATTTTCAAAAGTAATTATCTCCTCTTTTCTCCACCACTGATTCGGTTTTCTCCTATGACATCTTGACCGCTCACTTAAAGATTTTTCCCTAACCCTAATTAGGGATTATCAAATGAAATCTCATCCTCTGATTTTAGGTTTTTGTCAAAGGTTGATCTCGTCCGTCCATTCAAAATTGTGTTTTCTATAAAATGACAATTTTGTTCATAATTTAGGGATGACTTCATTATTATAGGCATTATAGTCATTTATCATTCATAGTCATTTATCATTTATCATTGGCATAGGTATAGGCATAATTTTATTTAAATCCTTCAAAACTTGCATAGGACAATGTCATAGTAAAGATTGCTCACACACTCGATTTGAGGGCATCAATCATACGCTGCAAGCTAGGAGGTGCTATGGAGGTGATTCATGGAAGCTTCGCGAATCTGGTATAATCGTTTCGTTATTATTTGCTTCCATTGTGCTTCATATCTCTTTGGGTTTTATTATTGTGTTTTCAATTCATTGAATCTAATCCTAAAATTAACCCTTAGTTACATTGGTGAACCCGACGTGAACACGACTCTGTTATTTGCTATTATTTCCGTACGGTTTTTGGGTGTTTTCTGTCATTTTTGTAGGTACAGGTATGGAGCAACACAGTCATTTTTTTAAAACATCGTGACGCATATGATGCGTCGCGACGCACTAGCAGACCAAAACGTTGCAATCGCTCTATCGAGCCGCAATCGTAATCTAGAAAGCCGTAGTTGAAATACCGAGCCACATTTGACATACAAAGCGACACATTTTCTCTTTCATGACACATTTGCCTGGTAATGTTTTCTTCTCATTTGCATTCGGGTTTTTGAGGTTTTTCTGTTCTTTCTGGTTTTTTTTTTTAGCACTCTGGTTTTATTTTCTAATTTTTGCCCAATAGGGGCTTTCGCATTACTAATCATGTTTCACAGCGTGTGGCAGTTATGTTTCATGGGTCCAAGACTGGTGGATGAAATCGCTAACTTGTGGTTTTGCAGCTCTGTTAGTCAAAGACTCATTTCTCAAAACAATGTGTTTGCGATTTCTAAAGTAGAAAAACACTTTATTTGGTGCTTTAAAATGGATGTGTGTTTGATTCTGTCTGATTGTGCTTGAAGGTGGTAGGTGATTATGCTCTCACCTTGTGAAAACTAGGTGATCAGAAAACCAGACCCATCTTATTTTTGTGTCACCCTCATGATTTAGTAATCGAAGTATCCTCTCCCCTTACGCTTTCGAGCGATCCTGGGTGTAAGAGAAATGGTTACTGACTCTAGAAATTGGGCCTATTCTGGTGGGAAAAAGTACTCACCCCAAGATGACTCAGATCGGTAGCACCTTGACACTGAGGGACTTCCAGCTAGTATATAAAAGTGGGTTCTTGGGGAAAACCCAAGAATCACAAGTGTGGTTCCGACGAGATGGATCTGAAAGGGGACTCTCACTGCATGGATCATGCCCCATGAACGGAATGCCCATATTAAACACCTCTTGTCTTAGTGTCCAACCATTCTATTGGCCGTTGCTTGATATAGTGCAGGGTATTGTATCATGCCCGAAGACACTCACTACTGATCCCCTTGAGTAGAGATAGCAATTCTTGGGATGTCATTACCCAAAGAATCCGAATTTGGTGTGCTCGAAATGACGTTAATGAGCCGTGGAGGGGAGCCAATGCCACCAAAATTCTAAGCTATCTGCTCTCGAGAAGGAAAGGTGTTTATCACCAATCTGGGGGTATATCGGTGGGCTATATCAAGTATACAAACCCTTGGCCTATTGGCCCTTTAGGATTTGTACGGTGTACTTCTTTCGGTGGGGCATCCGAAAAATCATGAAATTTTTTTAATTTCGATTGCGGCAAGTTTATTCTTTGAACCAGCAACAAGTACATTGCTTCAAAGAGGGGCAAAATGTAGACATGTCAAATTTACATCATGCATAATCATATTCCATTCATCCAATAAATCAGGACTTCATTTAAATCAAATCCTAAATCATATTTCATCCTTTTCTGATTTAAATAAATCAGAAATTTAAGTCTAAAATGTCATATCATCTAATCAGCATTAATCAGCATAATCATCATCTAATCCTGATCTAATGCTAATCCCATCCCACATGCATTATCTAGATCTAGCCACTTGCACAATAAATCAATTTTATTGATTTATTAAAACCTCATTTTCCCTCAACATGACAAGTCAAACAGGGCATTTATTGCCCTCCTTTCTTGTCCCCCTCTCAAAATTTATTGCAAATTTGAATTCAAAATTTCCCCCTCTTGGGCACTCTTCCCAAATCTTGCACAACCATTGACTAATCACATGATGACAAGTGTCCTCAACTCATTGGCTTGTTTTTGATCCCACATTGGTCCCTCTTCAACACTTGGCATTTTGAAAATCTTTAAATAGGTGCTTCATCTTTGAGCAAATCCTTCACAATTTCATGCAAGGTTACTCTCTTCATTTGAGATTTGATCTTGTTTATCATCACTCCACCATATCCATTTGCATTTTATCATTTTAGCTTTGATCAAGGATTGGGAAAGGGTCACTAGCACATGTGACACCAATCCAACTATGGAATAGGTAGCTTGCTTTTGTTTTCATAATGTTTTAGTCTTTTTATCATCATTTGTGGCATTTTGAAAGCATTTGTAATGGATTTCATAGAGGTATTTTGATAGAGTTTGCAAAGCATCTAACCCATTGTTTGAAGTTTAGTTTGCAGATTTTAAAAGGATACCTACATCTTGG